>RHLR01000659.1:0-15692 GCA_009806335.1 Davidsoniella australis | reverse complement strand
AGAACATTTGTTACGGGTTTGTTATATGCCTCTCAGAACAGTATGGTTACTACCTGGCATCTACGTTCTGCAGAACTTCATGAGCCTCAGACGCACTACCATAAGCATAGGGTGGACTTCCGTAGTAGTTTTGCCCCAGCTGGATCCAAACCAACTACCTCATGCGAGGTCGGCCAGGCGGATAAACGAATGTTAATCTTGGCCATAATGTCATGGTACACGACGAAGAGGCCTTTCTGACCTTTTCCATTTTCAGCCAAGTCAAGATAAGAAGAACAAAAAGAGAAACAATTCCTTTAGCGGCATTTGAGTGTGCCGATAAATATAATCAAATCAAATCAAATCGAGTTTGTATATAACGATAATATAGTATCTATCGCCTATTTTCTTCCGAAAAGTGGATAAAATCATGTATTTCTTACATGGTGTACAGCAAAAATACGTCTTTGGATATATGTATGATGATGCACAGATAAGTCATTCTTGTCTACGGCTTTGATCGAGCCGTTCCCCCCTCTCGCTCGGCTTCCTACGTGCACGGCGTCTCTTTGTTTGGAGGTTTTTTTTTTCTCCCTATTCTTTTCATATGTACATACATGCATGTCTGTATACATATATTGGGGTTTTTAGTATTGGTTTATGTGTGTGCTCAGATCACCTAGCTGACTCACTAAACCCGCATATAGTAACTTCAAACCCATTGCCACAAGGCAGGTCTTGGAGCAAGTTAGTTCCTCAGTGAGAAAAAAGAAAGTAGTAGCATCAAGCTTTAGCAGATATCGAATTATCACATGATACGTCCTGCACGAACTCACGCCAAAGTAGGAGAAGACGGGGGGGGGTTATAATATCAAGTTCATAGTATCAAAGGAAAACAGTATGTATAAAGAAGACTTGGGAATTTGAGAGCAAAGAACTAAGATTCAAGATACATATTTGTTCATAGCTTTCATGTGTTGGCACTAGAGCCATTATACAATGCGATGCTATAATCAAAGACAATAGAGCCTCTAGTTGGTCAAAGTCAAGTAGTTTAATGAAATTGGCATTCCAAAATAACAGCTACTCACGGCCCCGTTAGCTCATAGAAAAAAGTGCAACTTGTACCCCATCTAACATCCAGTTCAAAGGTCAAATAAACGGCCTTTTTTCCTTGCTTATCTTATCCTCTTGTTATAGAAATAGAACGGGTCATCAATAGATTCATTCATAGCAGCTACTCGTGCAGCGCCCCGCAATATTCATCAATAGAATATTGTGAAGCGTTGCATGAGTACCTCTTAGTCGAAACAAGGGTCTGATCTACAAGGTCGATCTGCTTAATATTGCTGTTACATAGAATCACCATGGGATAAGAGTCTTCCCTCGGATCATCTTGCCAAGTTGTTTACAGAGAAAAATGACAATTTAGGCTAGTTACTTATTCTATCCACGTCCAATGTTTCAATGTTATCGAGATTGAGCTACTAACTATCTCTATCTATCTCGTGCTCAACCACATACTTATGCATCAGTACCCGTGTCACGCCGCTTGTGCAGTTCTGTATTTTCAAAATCAATCAGCATCAACTTCTCAGTTTGAGCGTCCCAAAGTATGTTGTTCCAGTGAATATTGAAGCCCTCCACACCAAATTTCTCGAGAGTCCTAACCAATGACTCTACCAACTTATCCTGGCTGTCATTATGAGGGATGTCTTGGTTGAAGCTTTTACCACCATACGATAGAATAAGCATATTTCGGATCTCAACATACCTTTCAGTCGAGATACCCTCAATTTCAATCCGGCCCAGACACACTGGTATCCAATCGCCCTGAAATTCTTGAAGTCGCTTATAAACCCGAGCCTCATGCTGCAAGTGTCCTAGGGCTACATCTTCCCCGCCCTTCGCCACAAATGTATACCCATGAGGATATGCTGTAAGCTTCATGAGTATGCCAACTCGACCACGAACTTTGTTGAAGACATAACACCCAAATCCCCGGCAAATATCTAGTTGCTTCTTGAGGATAGCCTTCAACTCTCGTACCGTGATAGGGTGTTTAGCATTGGAAGAAGCAGCATTGTGGGCGGAAAAATTAGGACACTCCACATCAAGTGCATCACCACGGACCAATCCAAGAAGGCACTTGTGTGTACAATACTCATCTAAAGCAGGTGGAATTTCGGTCTCAACCTCGAGTACAGTGTTTGATTCGGCGTCGTAGACGGGCTTGAAGATGGTGTAAGTAGCTCTGCAGCTATCATCATCATCATCACGTAAATCTGTTGGTGGTTTTTCTTGTTGTGTTGATGATAGGTCTGATAGTGCCGATGTTAATTGGTTCAGATCCGATCTTGGCAGCATCTGCCGTTTCCGAGTTGGGGTTGGAGAATTAGTAGCCTGGCCTGGATAAAACTTTCCCCATCGAACTAGTTTTGACTCCATTTCAAGCCTATCGCCAACGCTCATCCGTGGCTGTTCGATTGCTAGAAGCAACATCGTGAAAATCAGTGCAAGAGGTGTGGCCTTGAGACTATCTTCAAGATGAGATAACATGTCGGGAGATACGGGATGGTCCATTGGTTCAAAACTAGGAATCGTGAATTGGTCTGTTCGGACATGATAAAACAGTACACCAGGGTTTTGTGCGTTGTGGTGGAGATAGATAGTAGACTCGGCACAAGACAGGTAGCCATACTCATGGCCTTGAGTCACCATGTAGTGGAAGGTCTGGATTAAGCGCTGGACAACATCAAATTCATCGGCCCAAACTTGCATAAGGGGATCCTGAAGAATAGAGGAGAAGATTGTCCGATTGTCGCCAAGGCTACTGTTTAGGATGCGTGAGATGCGGTTTGGATATAGTATATCTGGGCGCATGTATTCAATGACAAACAAATTATGTTCTTCCTTGTCAACTCGACCCACACAAACAGCGTCCGGAACTTTTTCACGATAACGGCGCCGTATACGAGGTGTGGTTGTGGTCTTCTTCTTCTTCTTTCGAGATTGACTAGGCGGTGGTGAAGAAGTAGCAGGCCGCTTACTACCAGGTCGGTTATCAGAAGTTGTGCCATCATCGTCAAGATGTTCCTTGGAAGTACTAGCTTGCGCAGCAGGTTCTAATTCCGGCGTTAAATCTTCATCTGATGATGTATCGTCGACAACTGGGTGGAATGGAATGAAGTGCTTTTGATATATCGAATAACGGAATGATATACTAGTGAAACGCAGTGGTTTATCCCTGCAATATGCATCTCCAAGCCATGCTACAGGATCCTCGCAGGCGGTGTGTAAAAAATCGGCTACATCCGTAGCCCTATCGAGACATATCACCTTTTTCGCAAGACTTTGCACCGTACTAAAAGATGGGAAGATGGCTCTATTATTGAATAGATCTTGCGCTTCCTTAAACTTCTCGTTATTTAATCTTTCAAAGGCAGTCCATTGACGAAGCTCTTTAGGGTAGAACTTCCCGGTAGTACTCATTTGGCTGGCCTTTATGAATTACGTTGGTTAGTATTCATACAATATCATGTTATATATATGTATGTATGCTCTTGACTCACTGGTTGCGGCTGTCGGCCCGCTATCTGCTACCTCTTTGTTTTTTTTATGTTTCTTTTTACTGATATGTTATTAGCATTGAAGACTTATTCATCTTTAGCTCGCCAAAGATCGATCTTACCTAGCTAAAGCTCTGTATTCCACGATTTTTTTCTTCTTTAGAACTCAAATGGCAATGGGAAATCAAATGACATCAAGTAGAAATGAGAAAGTAAGAAGTTTGGTATGCCTTGATGGAGATTTGAATGTTGGATGTTGAATGTTGAATGTTGAATGTTGAATTTTCAAAAGTATCATTGGAACTAGAATCCATTATCATGTAGCCAGTCGTGTGTTTATACTTTCTAATTTCTTTCCTGATTTTATAGGCAACAATAAATGACCCGCCGTTGTAACATACAATTGCTGCCTAACTTATCATTAGGCTCTAAAATGCAACCATGATGTAATCAAAACCGATATTTAATGGTGGGGTTTCCAATAATCCAGTGAATATAGTGAAAATACAATGATAGGACAATCAAATTCGGTGCTACATAGTTGTCTATCTACCTACATATTTCCCCATTTAGCTAACGGGGAATCAACAAAGTAAAAGGTTTCATCTGAGGAAGTTTGATGCATTAGTTTTCTTGGGTGTTTGGGCAATCAAGATGATATAGTATCTACCCAAGTTCTCGCAGTACCATATGCAGTTGGTGTTATATTGCTTTTCATCATTGGTATATCGATAAAGTGGGCAGAATTCAGTGCGGGGTAAAGCTTGCAGAAGTGATATCATGTGATGTATGTCTAATTGCGGTTTTTCAGCCTCTACTTTCATATTTGTAGCTCTTTTCTTTGTAATCGATTGGCTAGATAAGAGCACATTATGTATGTATGTACATTAGTATAACTGAGTATAACTGCTAGTAATTATAATTCTGCTAGCTTAGTCTCAAATGAGGTGAGGTCAAGATACAACGTATAGCTATATATATATGTTCAACTAGTTGTACATGTTAGCCGGCTGAGGGCGAGTCGTCGGTAGTCATCATGGTAGCCTCTTTCTTTATATCATATTCAAGGAAAATGAAGAACTTGCAGATATTATTCTTACAAGTTCAATGAAGGGGAATAATACTAGCCGAGCGATGATGTGTAACTTTCTTACGAATTGGATGCTTAACATAAGCATAAACCCTAGCATATATGTTCTAACCCTATATTGTCGTATTCTTAATAATCGACGACAAAATATTCAAAGTCTTCAATAGTTTGCGATACTAATACACACAAATGGACACAAACGCGGCTCTTTATTAGTTATATTTTATATATTTTCTAGTACATATTTTGTTCCCAATGCTCTAGTATCATTTACTACATATATATTAATTAAACAATAAACTGAAGTAACCTTACACCAGGTAAAGCATTATTTATGGCGTTTACACGGAGTAAAACAAACAATTCCACGCTTGTTTCTTGTTTTCTGTTTGACGGCAATACTTTCTCTCTCTTTCCGGCTCTTTATTTGTATGCCATTCCTAGGAAACATATACATCACGTATCGTAAACGTCACCCGCTATGATCCTCGTTTCCAGTTAGCACATGACTTAAAGTGTAAGCCATACAATTCCATAGACACAAGTATGGGTTGCTAGAGAAGATAATAGTTTGAACAAACCCATACCATGATACATATGTAACCTAGAAGAAAAGAGGTACAGATCACGATGTATAATCCGATGGAACTATTGCATATAGAGACAAGCAAACAGACATACAAGTCTTCATTACACAAGCCACGAACACGAAAAAGGCGAAATGATATAGTCACCACTACTATTATAATAGGGTCAGACTCCGGGTACTATAACTTATGATATAGTGCACAGGAGGAAAGGGAAGGAGATCCAAAGTCCCTTCAAGATTTTGGTGACAAGAAGCACAAGCGCTTGCGGCATATACTTTTACAAGAGCCTCGCGCACAAGGAATTTTTTTTATCGGATACGGGATATCAGGTTGACTCTAGCTTCGCGAAAGCTGTTGTTTGTCCAAGAGTAGAAAGAGAGGAGCATAGTATTAGATAATGAATATCACGATCACGATGTTTGCTTCCCGCAAAGCCTCTCCCGCCTCAGCTTCTAGAATGCTACTTGCAAAGAAGGCAGTAGCTCCCATGATTTAGGGATGTTTTTTGTTCTGTGGCGCCCTCTAACAAATAAAAGGGAACCAATATTTGCTTGTACACACGCACAAGTTTGGAGTTTTGTCTTCTTATTTATTATATTTTGTTGTTATTTCTGACAAACCCCGGGAATCATGAAACACTGAAGGGGTGGCAATGAGGAATAGAGACACAGTAGTAACAAACACACAATGAGAAGAAAGACCCAGGTTAGCGAACAATCTTGATTGATACTGAGGAATAAAGTAATCAAAGGGAACGTAACGAAGCTTAAGCCCTGGTTTTTGGGTAGGGAAAAGGGAATGAATATTTCGGTTGGTCTTGCATAGGATGGCGTGGCTTGTTTGCATTCTCTTTCGCTATTTGTCCATACTATTCCCTGGACTTGTTGATTTTTTCTTATTGTCTTCTTAGGGGGGGGGGGGGGGTAATTGCGGAGGCTTTGCTTAGTTCATGAAAGAATAATAACAACGAAATTGTACTGGATTACACTAACAAAATGCCGTCTGGGCACGGACTTTTGCAATCACATAGCAGGAATAAAAAAAATTGATTTCCTCATGGCTAGAACGAACAATGGCCCTTTCATAAGCGGGCACTAGTGAGTTAGTTAGTTAGATGAACCAGGTTAGACGAGTACTCTTGGTAAGGGTTCGTACATGTAGTAGTGGTCGAGATCAAAAGCTTTGATTTTTTTTTCCTTCTTTGACCCCTTCTTTGTGAACTCTTTCTGATATTATGCAGTGTTCAGCTACTTGATAAGTAAGGTTCTAAGGTCGGTGCGGTGTTGGTTTGTGTGTACACATATGGTAGTTCTAGAGAACAACCCTGGTAGGAAATCTAAGCTAATGCAGGTGCAACGCAGATAGACAAGATGAGGATGTGCACACGAGTGGTGACTTTCTTGACCTTAACTTGCTAACTAACTAACAAACTAGGACCTACCTGTTTCAACTCTTCTGAATTTTCTTTTTCTCCTTTGCTTCTTGCTTAAGAAAACGCACAGATCAGGTCGTAACCAGGATTACATGTAGTAATGTAGCAATAATGTCAATAACATTTCTTTGATAAGATACATCCATCAACTATGATTTGGCGATGATTTGGCGGAAATGAGAATGAGAGGGTGTGTAGGAGGAGAAGTAGACTTGGGACTTGAGGCTTTAGTTGTTACGACACTAGAGTGATGATGATTACCATAGGGAGTATCCACCTCTACTTTGAAGTTGAAATTAGCATTGGGATTATCAAGAGAGCCGCAATCTTGGAAGTCGGTAGATTAGTATCTATTATCTTACAATAACATCGTTGATTAGATTTGAAGTGGGCTGTGCCGTGTTTCGAGAACAACATGGAAGGAAAATTGTTAGGCTTGAAAGCCGTAGGATATGGTGATGTTCAGGAAACGCGGTAAACTAGAAAGCTTCAGCCATGACTTAAGTTTCATGAAAACGCCTGGTATGGTTCCGAAGAAACATGTTCGAGAGATTAGCTCACCAAGCCTAAGTTATGCCAATCGTCCTATCCTGGCCAAATAAACACAGAATGACAGGAGAGAAGGATAGTTGTACACACAGAATAAAAAAAAGTAGAGGGGCTGGCTACTGAAAATCGATCTGAAGCGATAGAGATCCGAACCATATACTGTGTATCTTGTATGTGTATATGTATACTGCCAAATCAACAAACCCAGGGCTTGCTTGGGGAGAAGTTTTGCTAGTTAGTATGCTTGAATTAGACGATACCCTGTTAAGTTTCATGGATCTTTGGGTGGGACATCTTCGCTTAAACTTTTCTCATAGGAACTCCACTGTAGTGCATAAAGGCCACTATTGTAATACTTGTTGTTTTTCCTTGTTCGCTTGTTATGTAGGATGATATCAGGCTGCTCTGCTCTCCCTGGCACTGATTCTTCACATGTTGAAGAAGAAATGGCTTGGGGGAGGCTGGAAGAAGTCGACTAAATTCGAGGTTGACGATCTATTTCCAAGATGTCAGGTCGAAATGCGGAAACCGGAAACCAGGCTTTATGTACACCCATCCATCCCAAATCAAATACTAAGCTTTGTATGAATGTTTATACTATGTCTCCCTGGCCAGGTTGACAAGCGAGCCTCTACATATACATACTTGTAAACAATGACGATCGCTAAAAGAAGGTGAGGCAGGAAGACAAGGAAGGACATATCACCAACCGGATACTTCTATCATAAGCCGATTATCAATCACATTATGAAGATGGCCCTGATCCGAAGAAACAAAAAAAAAACAAAAACAAAAAAAGGAATAACAAATAAAAGAGCGGTATAGCAAGCGTCCAGGAACTGATCCCATTTCCCAGCCATGGACATTTTGCCATGTTATCTAGTATCTTACTTATTTGGCTCTATTTCAAGCAGTTTTCTTAAAACACCATTAGGTCTTGACGTTTCCGTTTGGTCTGATGTTTCGCAGTTCTAATGTTTACATATTGGAGATATAGAAGGGGTTTGCCGGTTCTGGTTTCTAAATCTGGAATCACACCGCTGCGGATGTGATCGATGCTGATAGTGGATTTGCTGTCTTCTTTTTTTGTTCTTTTCTAGCCGAATGTCTACTAGTGGTCAATTCATCAGATGATTTGCCTGAACGAAGAGTCATCTAACTATCTGGACTTTTATCGGGGTGATTCAATTGTCTACAACTATGTGTACTAGATAGCGACGGAAGGCGGCGCATTGGACTCCCTGTAGCCTCTGTAAGAGCCACCAGCGTAGTGATTTAATGCTGAAATAGACGGGGTAAAGCGAAGAGATACACGTTCTGAGGCAATTGGCAGAAAGAATGTGAACCGTGTTTCCCGCCTGGCCCGAGTTTCTTTTCTTTTCTTTTTTAGGTTGCTCGTTAGTCTTGGCACAGCAAAAAAGACAGACACTTTGATATTAGTACAGAAATGGCACCGGCGCCAACGAGCTCGGGATAGCGAGAAAAGACGGCTTGCAGAGAAAGCAGGACGACGTAGCTTCTGCATGCGGCACCTGGTTCTGATCAGGGCACTTCTCCATAGAGTCAAATGAACTGTTCTATATGTGAAAGGTGGAAAAAGCTTAGACTGGGAAATATTGAGCCGAGAATACGAAATGGAGAAAACATTGTCAATCTGTTCTTGTTTTTTGTTTCTGTTTCTGCAATTTTGACATTCTGAATTCGGTGTATTTGTACATACATTTATGCATGCGTTCAGAATCGGGATTTTGATATATATCGGAAACAACAAAATGACGAAATTACTTCTATTTCTCGTGTTCCAATTACGAGCGAAGCATGTAACTTGCCAAACACGAGGCTCCAATGGGAAACAGAACCGTGGAGTAAGAAATCTGGCCTTTTTTTTTTCCCTTCTCTGCCCATAGAGTTTTAGCCACAGAGGACGGGAAACGAAAAAAAAAGTTATATTTAGAAACATATGGCAGTAGTGCATTTTGAGTGGATTGAGGCTTTGTTTCTAGTTTCTTGTTTTCTTTTTTTTTTCTTGGGTCTAAGAAAGCAATACGCATCCTGATTTATTCTCTTAGCCGCAAAGTTCATCAAGGCTGTGAACGGCCTTTTTTGTGTCTATTTTTCCTAGTGGTCTTAGTATATTGGCAAACACTTACATATGTAACTAGACAATAGCTACATACGTGGTTATTTTGGCGTCGGCCCACTAACAGCACAGTATATTTTCCTTTTTACACAATATTTCTGACGTCAAAAGAATCAAATTTACCAAAAATAAAGTTAGAAAGTAAGACATGTGCAGATACAAGGCAGCGAGGCGTTTTGTATGTTTTACTAGAGCTACCTCAGCACAAGTTTTACGAGCTTACTTTTATAGGCACTAGTATTTTACGTCACATGTCCCCTTTGTTTATCTACATAGCACACTATTTATATGTAATGGACGAATAATAAGTGAACATCGCAAAGCACTAATTCGATTGAAGAAAACTCTCCCTGCGGAGAGAGATGCAGGCATTGCAGACAGTATACTCTGATGGAAAGCTGAGCCAAAGAGAGCCTCTAGATAGTCGCGGAGATAGAGTGGGCTCGATACAAAGTCAGCTTGCGATTTTAGATCAAAGGCAAGCAATAGTATCAAGTCTGGAGAGATGAAATTGAGCAGCCATGGCTGCTATTGGTTCTCAGGGCTGGCAGCTAAAGATGTTGTCAGTACCCTCAAACATACCCACCATGTACTGCATACAGTCAAAGACTAGGCTCTGGCGATACGGCTTATAATGAACCTCAAAGCTGACACGATTCAATAGAAGTGCAAAGATCTGAGGGTTCGCGCTTCGTCAAAGGCAAAGACAAAGTCAACGTTATGACCTTTGGAAGAAGAAGAAGAAGAAGAAGAAGAAGTGTTACTTTTCGAGGACAAATTGGACGATAGCTCAAAATTCTCAGAGACAAGAGCCTCTCGAAGAATATCTTGGTAGGGAGGATCAAGGTTTAGTTCCAAATCGAAAGTTTCTTGTTCAGAACACTTGAGCAGCTCGCTGGAAGTAGTGATGTTTTTTCGTTGACCTGAAGATCCCAAAAATCAGAGGCAGAGATGCCTAAGTTCCGAATGTAGTTGGCAATACAAAGATGGCGTTTGAGTGTTTTTTAGCCAGCGTGATTCGCTCAAAATAGGCCATATAAGCCTTGGAATTTTCAGTGCCTCGTGGAAATCTTTGATGGTGGAATGGAGCAAGACAAATGTATGTAACGTAGATGTCAAGGGCTTTTGCCAGTTGCTTTACGGAGATTGACTTGCCGATACCTGATGGGCCGATGACTGAGATATATGGAGTTTTGATGTTTTCAGTGTCGTTTATCCAAAGGGTAAAGCAAATGTTGATGCAGTTCGGCAGAGACAAGCTGTTCGGTGTGGTATTGTCTCGTGACACTTCTTCTTCTCTATCGAATGCATCCCTCATGATATCGCTATCAATATAGGATATATTGAGCCTGGTTTTGACTGTACCGAGCACTTCTAATAAATTAGACGGGGGAAATACACCATAACTTATGGCACAATCCGGCAAGTTTAGAAGGACACAAATTTGAGCATCGACATCATCACTCAAGGCAGAAAGTGAAGATTCGGAAAGCTCGTGTGATATCTTGATATACGATATAAGAAGTCGGCAAAACTGCTGGCAATAGCTGACATGTTCTCTTTAGTAGAGTCACTCGATCGGTTCATTTCCAGATATGGACAGAGCTTATACACAAGAGTTAGCAATAATGTCCAAAAAGTACAGGGTAAAATTAAAGGCTAAAGTGATAGTAAAGTACCTTGTAGTAGTGCCAGGGCGGGGGTGCCAGACAGATTTTGGAAGAAGCTTGGGCGAAGAAGATACTACTGTCTATTACAGATAGATCTAGCGAGACAGAGAGGGCGTAACTTGATTAGCAGGTGTTCCAATAGATTGTTTTGTTCGGCCTGGAAGACAAGCTAGAATAATAGCGATAAAGCAAGAAGAAGCCAGCTGATGGCAGTGAGTGGGTATTGTTGATCGTGAATACTTTGGCTTTGAAGGTATATATATATATATGTATTGTAGTTTTCAAAGCAAACTAGTGGTTATGATAGTTTATGTCTCATTTGGTCTATACTATCTAACCACAACCCTATTTGACGGGTTCTCCTCTGTTACTCTAATTGTTGGCTATAGTCTTGGGGTGATTTGTATAGTGAATTATAGTTTGTGTATGACAGTTACATGTAACTCAACATGAGGAATGGCATAAATTTACACTAATAATAACAAGGGAAATATCACAGCACGGCTAATGGTCAAAAGAGATAGGGTCCTCCAAAGGGAAGGAAAGGTGCAAACCCTTCTAGAGAGCAATCTGGACATTCGTTTTCGTCCTCATTTTGCAGTCTAGTTCTGTGCTTTTTTATTTTTATTTTTTATTTTTCTCTCTTTGCCCATCTCCCCCATCGGGGCTTGAGTTGACAGGGTCGAAGCGCCTGTCTAGACCATTGAACAAAGCTTCCGGCTCGTCTAAAAAAAAATAACAAGTAGCATGAACTATCTAGATGGGGAGGAGACAAAAGCCAATAGGAAGAATGAAGAAAAGACCAGACCAAAGGTCTAGCATCGTAGCCCTCAGCCGCCCAACGGCACCGCAGGGACCAAGCCGGAGCTGGGCTTAGCTGCGGTTGTAGCAGTACAAAGACCATATATTAGATGTGTATTATAGAGGAGGTATATGGGTTTCTTTGGCTCGACATTGTCTGATTTGGTGCTACGGCTTGCTTTTACGGCACAGCGCCATGTGTGATTTTTGGAGCTACAGTAGTAGTTTGCCAAAGACAGAGACTTAAGGTTCAAGGATGGGGAGGATATTGATCAGGGCCTATACGATACAAGTGGAAAAAAGAAGAAAAAAAGATGGTATCCGTGTTGACTGCTTTCTTGTCCGACCTTGTTGGCTCTACATTTGTATATATGTACATGGCCTGATGGCTTTGAACGGGGCTTAGAATAAGATAACGAATTTATTGCTCGTTTTTGGACAGCTCCGGTACATGGCTTTGGGTTGGAACTTTGATATCGAGACTTTTTTTTCCCCTCACATTGTCTTTGTTGTCCTTATCGAAGCCGTCACTTGACTAGTCGAGGAGAGGCTCAGTTAAGAAAGATTAGGTGGAATGCTTTTCTGGCTCGATTTATTTCATTGTGCCTCTGGGAGACGGAGTGCGTGAAGGGGCTTGTTTTTCTTCCTTTTCTCTTAGTATTTATTAATTTTTTCTCGCTTAGGAACTTGCGGCCGAGAAAAGAAAGCACAGAACCCCAAATTCCGCTCTGGCACGGTAATTCTCTTTCTGCTAATAAGCCTAAAAGGACCAAGAAAACCAAGTAAGGCTCGTCAAGACATGACATGAGTAAACAATGATTGGCCGACTCGGACGAGATACGACAGCAACATGCAAGCATAGAGGCATAGAATAAAGATAAAGAGCAAGAATAAAGAGCAGGCATATAAACACACAAATGTACAGGTTGTATCTGTCTGTATACTATGGCATTTATTGAAGTAAGCGGCCGTTGGCGTTACGAGATCCTTCGTGTGTACTCTGATGCCGAAGTTCTTGTTAGCGTGTGGCTATCTTTCTGCTATACCTCTGTAGAACTGGCATGTGTGCGATCTTCATTTCTTCGTCAAAATGGCGTTGTATTTCCTCATATTTAAAGATCAGAGAGAATTGTGGTCTAGACTTACAACCATATTGAGGCTCTAGGATAGTCGAGATAGCAGCGTTGCTTTTAGCTTTGGCCGCCGCTAAAAGAAGAAGCAAAAGATTGCCGTGGATCTCTACGTTGCTTGGCTACTCATTTCTGAAAGCAGAAAGAACAAGACGGACACATAACATACTAGTAGTATGCAGATAATGGAATAGTGAAAATGAGACCAAAAGCAAGATGACAGATAACAGGGGTCGTTGCTGGCGCCGTAAATTAGACGGTAGTTAGTTAGGTTAGCTAGAAGAAAAGAAGAAGACGAAGACGAAGACGCAGAATAAGCAGTACAACCAAGAACGGAAAAGTATAAAATAAAATCGAAATTAAAATCAAAGCTACCCCCTCCCCTTCCATCGGCCCCGTCCACTGTCTGTTGGCCTGTGATTCGCTGCCTCCGCCTAAGAGGAGCACAAGATTAATTAGAAAAGAACAGCAAAATAAACATTCGGACGCTTGCAGTGCTAGGAAGGAAGAAAGAGTTCGTTTGGTTGCTGTGGACAGAATGCTTAATGTTGCATTGTGCAATCTCAGTATGCTCCCCGCTGTATTTCGTTTCTACAGTAGTATGGATTCAGGAGGGGAGACCTGTAAACGAGGCCTGTCTCCTCATTAGGTTGAGGGTTGTCCCGCCTAAAAGGTTTACTTGGGTAGGCTACCGAAACTAGTGCGATGTTCTAGATGACTTTTGTATCTTGTGTTATGTTTTTCTTTATTTGCGTTCTCACTTTATGAGGAATAGAAAAACACATACATCCGCGCCATACTGTACTCCAGCTGAGTTCTTGATAGATCGTAGCAATGCAGCATGTCAAATACCAAGGTCTACAATACCGACCAAGCCTGTGATGCTATGCTAGACATGCAATAGCTGCCGAGAAAGACGCGCAATGATGAATTATGGAAGAGACGAAAGAGATGGAAATATGCTCACTTTTTTTTCTCTTCTTAGCTTAGGATTATGGATGGGATCGTGACTGTTGCGTGGGTTGCCCTGCCATACATACAGATAGTCGTCGACCTGTACATGTACATATGTTTCTTTCTTTGTTTCTACACGCCCCTTCGCACCCCTCCTGACGTGAAGAGAGAAGAATATCTGTAATTGTTAGTTTACAGGGCCCTTGTGAACTGAGCTAGTTGCTTAGTGGACAGAGCCGCCAGACCCATTTTGCCTCTGTTTTCATATTTCTTGTCCTCTGAGAATGTTTCTTTAGCACGCTTTCGTATCTGGACGGGGGGCGAAAATCTCCCCACTAGTAGAGTTACGACGACTCTAGAGTAGAGACTGCTAGAATTTAATCGCCGCACTTTCTTGCTTGACAACTTGCCGTTCTCTATCATGATGAAGGGGGGGGGGGGGGGTGGTGTCGCATCTCTGAAATCGGCAAATGGGAACGCTGTAATAGAAAATTTGCTACTGTTGCAAGCGCCTGTAATTTAAATGGGGAATAGGCACTGAAAACAGAAAAACAGAAAAACAGAACAACACAAGATAAAATTGGCCTGATTGCTTTGTTTTTTGTTTATTATCGCCGATATCCAGACTACTTCCGATTTTCCTCGTCCTACTCTTCTTCTTTTTCTTCCTCTTCTCCATCGTCAGCATCATCAACCGACTATTGCCTCGCTGCCTGCTAGAAAATAAATCGTCGCCTGCTGTTTCTGAGCTGCCTTCTGTGCGCCTCAGTGTCCTCTCGTTTGAAACCTGTTTCTCCTTGACTTATTCTATTGCTATCGATTTGTTTGTTCTTTATTACATATACTGCTCATCTTCTTAATACTCCGACTCCCTTTCTCAGAGCGCCTCTTTATTGCATCTTTTAATTATCGCATTCTCTCGTCGCACGACTAAAAAAACGGAATAAAAAAGAAAACATACTGGGTTGCTTTGCTTGCTTGCTTGCTATACTCCCACACCCCTTCTCTTATTTCTACAGAGTGCGTGTGTGGCTTGGTCCTTGTTTCTGTTCTGTGTGCTCTCCTTTTTCCCTCGATTCTCTTACAAGACTTGCGTGGCTGCCGCAGAGACGCTATAACGCCTGGACATCCACAGCACCAAACCCAAGAGTACCCAAGAGGACTAAGAGAAAGAGAAGCCAAGAAACTACCAGGGCCCCGAAAGCACTAGGTCGGTCCCCAGAGACAAAAAGATCCTGTCCCCCCACTGGAATGAGCCGTTGGTCTCTTTGCTACTATTCACTATATCTCCTCTCATCCAAATTCCTCAACGCCAGTCTTCTGTTGCACACTTGCTACTTGCTTGCATTTACAACTTCATTCTCCCTATACTAAGGCACGCATTCCTATACTCTTGTCCCTCGATCCAGCGCTAGCTCTCTTTCTATCCGTCTTCGGTCTTGTCAATAAAGACCTGCTTGTCCTGGATTTTAAAAACCAGACATCGACCGTCCATCCCCAGATCTGCACTCCAAGTGATAAACAATAGACAGATACCTCAACGCCATATATACAACCACACCACACCACATCACAACACAACATATCACCGCCAACCATGGCTGTCCTCACACTTCATAGGCCACTGGTGTCATCCCCACTGAACCCAGACAACAAGGCCGCTGCCGCTCCCCAAAAGCGCCGGAAAATCGTCACCTGCGCGCCGCACATCCCACCTCAGCCCGACACAGCGCCTGTTGCGCCGCAAGGCCAGCGAGGCCCTTCAACGCCCCACATCATCACCACTTC
>RHLR01000658.1:0-15721 GCA_009806335.1 Davidsoniella australis | reverse complement strand
TCGGTCTTCATCGCGTAGAGCGAGATCATCGAGGCGCGGGATGGTGGCGCCATGGCGGCTATTGTTGGTGGTTCGGGTAGCCGGGGCGGGCGCCGGGCCGACCGAATCGGAGTCTGAATCGGAGTCTTGCCTCCAACTGCCTGCAGATATTCTTTGGTCTTTTTTAGGTCTCTCTCTCCTTGTTTATTTATCCCATTCCTTCCTATTCCGCTTACTGATTGTGGTTATTTTGTTGTTTTATTTTTTTCTCTTACTTCCTTTGTTTTCCCCATATTGGTGAAATTCTTTGTCTCCAAATCCCTGAAATATATATATTTTTTAATAAAAGCACATATGTGACAGCCATAGATTTCTCTTTACGAGACTTATTAGTATGTCACATTAGAATAAGGAGTTTATTAAGTGGGAAGAAAAGAAAATGCAGAAAATAATATCAAGATTAGCTAGTGGCTGGTGGAATTGTGTCATCCATCTTACATTGAGCTACTGCAGGGCGTGCAGCAGCCATTACAATCAGGCAATCATCTGTAAGTCACGATAGCCAGCTAGCTGTAATATAATGCAAGTCCGGTGGTCTAGTTTCACTGAAAATTGTCCGAATAGCTAGTAGTAATGGTGATAACTCTAGTGAAGAAAGCTATAAATCCGATAGTTATGATATTGTGATATCTGTAACTCGGATAACAGCCTAACCCTAATCGCTAACAACCCACCTTGCCTCTTTGTCCCTCCTACTTTTTCTTTTATTCCTCACTTATTTTATTTTTGTATTCTACTTTTCCCTTTATTTTCTTTTCTTGTCATGATCGACCATTTTTTTGTCTGCTTATTTCATGTAATTTTACCCAGCTTCAGTCTGTAGTAATAAAAAGAGAAAAAAAACAAATTTAAAAAAAAAACGGAAACAAAAAAAAACGTGTGCTCGGAATCCTGCCACACGGTAACGTCATGTGTTAGTTGGAAGAAAAAAAAAGTTAATGTGGCGAAGCATTACTATAACTAGTTGTACATATGTATTAGTATCGTATGTAAGGTAAGACCTGAAGACTTTCTTTTGAAGAATAAGCGAAGGACTTGACTTTTTAGCTACTTCCTTTCCCTCTTCTTCTACATACATATAGCTTTTGCTTGCCAGCTTTATATACATAACAAACTAAAGAAAGAGAAGGGTAGTTAGTGGTGCTTCTTTATAAACCTTTCATGAAGAAAATAAAAAAAACAAGAAATCTAAAATGCCCTGCCGCAAATCACCATGGCCAGCCATGACGAAATGACAGAGAACAAGGGGGCTCCTTGCTCATATTATCGACGGAGGATGTGAGAATTTCATGAGCTGGTCTTGGAACTTGGACCTGGATAATCTATTTGGTGCAATATATACAGATAGTTTGTATATATGTATAACTATATAAGTCAAATGTTTCGTCTGATGCGCTTTGAGCTTTCAAGTTAGATCTGCCTATTGCCAGAACAGGCTATAGGCTCGCTATTGAAGAAGACTCTATAGTATAAATATAATAATTACTGATAGACTGCAGACATGATGACCTACTAGCAATAAACCAAATTGTGCTGTAAATACTTATTGTTCAATCACACATATATAAACTAGATTACTATTGTAACAAATATGATATCAAAAACCGCCCATTTTATTCCCCCAATCATTCTTCTTATATATTAGTACGCGCCTTTATAAGCCCATTCCAGGCTCTATAACCAGATCAAAACTGATATCACCTAGTAGATCCTCAATTTCTTGGTCCGTCATTGAACCAGCATTTGCCGCCTGCTCAGACTCACGTCCGGACCCGATAGAGGTAGGCATGGTATCTAGCGTCGGAACTACGGAGACTGATGAACCGAAGGGCTGTGTCAAAGGAGATGTATCCATGAAAGAGTAAGAGCCAGACAGTGATGGTCGCTTGCTACTGACAACTGAGGCCGATGAATCCGTTTGTGGAGGCCGTATCTGACCATAAGTACAAGAGAAGTCAGTGGCTGCTGAAACTTGTACTTGTGCTTGCGACTGTTGCTGTTGTGGTTGAGAATCACCTATACCACCACCACCACCACCACCACTACTACTACTACTACTACCACCACCGGCATTAACCAGCCGCTTCTTGATCATATCCTTGAACTGCTCCAAAAGGACCTCATCATCAGCTGCCGTGTTCACTACACCAAGAGTACGCCGTGCTTCTTTCTGTAGGGCATTGTTGTCGGGAAAGGCACCGCCGGTAACCACTGCCCGGCTCACAAACTCAATGAGTCCATTTTCTAGCTCTCGCGAACAGAAAATCATAGCCGGACGAGGGTAGCGCCCCGAAAGCGTCTCCAGGTATTTCCCGGCGACTCCACCTTCGGTGCCAAATACTTTTCCCCGGACATCAACGTCAACAACCGGAAGTGAAGACACATGCTCTGCAAACCCGTTCTTAGGATACGCAAACGGAGGTGCAAATCCTGACCCACCTTGGCCAACACTCCATGCATTACCTGGCACGATACCAGGTCCGCCATCGTTTAGTATGTTCATGCTACGCTTGAAGCGTCGGAGCCACTCGACATTGTCAGCAGCTGTCTGGTCCCACGGATCATCACTGTAGGTAGTGTAGGTTAGCATGTGACTAGGACTTCTTTATGCCACAAAAGAAGACAAGGGGGCTTACTCGTTGTAGATGATCCAGCGCGCCTGGTGCTGCAGCTCTTGATCTGTGGGAATGTGCTTGTTGGGATTGTTCTCGGACATGCACATGACGGCATAGCGAGATAGTTCCTTCTCAAGCCGTCGGAAACAGTTGGCATCGTTGAGAAAAGTGCCAATGCACGTACGAGACTGCAGTTGGCATTCTGGGAGCCGGCCAAACGGCTGGCCGAACATAGACATATTGCTACTGGATGACTGGTTATGCACTTCAGAGAATGTCTGTGATGGAGCAATAGGGTGTCGGTCTCGGAAAGCGGCGAGCCATTCGACGCTGTCAGCAGCAGTTTGGTTCCAGCCATCGTCAAGATCGTAGATGATTATACGGGCTTTCTGCTGAAGATCATCATTGCTGGGCTCAATGCCACGGCTACGCTGCTGGGTAAGATAGTCACCTAACTCTCGCTCTAACCGGCTGTAGTTGTGGATGGTCGAATCGATTGTGGCAGGATCGGTAGACCGGTAGTAGATGTCACCTATCTCCTCGCTACGAGGCAGATGAGCACGTTGTCGGAAAGGTGCGAGCCACTTTGTCGATTGCTTGATCAGACGCAGGAGAAAGTTGGCAATGCACTCTGAAGGGTGAGTAGATATTTCTTCTACTTTACCAACGATACGGCAGGCTTCTTCTTGTAGCTCCGAGTCCAGAGGGGTCAACCCGAGCAACGTACGCGCCGTGACGAACTGTTGTAGAGCAGCCTCCAGAGGACAAGCCTCGAACAAGTTGTCCTTGCCGTTAATCTTCAAGATAGCCAGCCTGTTTTCAGCCTGGGTACGGAGACGACCGAACTTGGCTTGGTGGGCCAGATTCTCGTCGGCCATGAGAAGGTCACGAAGCCACGAGGCCATGGACGAGATGCCCTGTAGAGACAGGACTTCGGAGGCGAAGATGATACGGCATGTCTCGACACGAAGCTGGTCGTCAGTAAGCAGACGAGCGCTGCGGTCGCCGCGGTTGGCGATGAAATAAACCATCTCATCCTTGATCAATTCGTAGGCGTTTCGGGGCGACTCGGGAGGGGCTTGTTCAGCGGCCATGGGATAGGGCGAGTTGCGTTCTGTATGAATCAAGTCTTTTGTTTACAAGATCAAAGAAGAAGGAAAAAGTCAGAAAAAACATGCGTTCGTTTCATAGGTTATCGTCTTGACGGACAGGGAGAGAGTCTATGGGATAGGAAAGCGGGAGCATACAGGGAGGTATAGAGTTCTCTACGAGGTCCAGAATCTGCCGGTCAAAGCCCCAGTCACCCTTCCAGTCGGCCATGGAGGCGCCGCCCTTGAAGTGCTCAGATAAGTGTTCGACGCGACTACTCCACGTATCCATTACAATCCCACAGAAACCGCAACGGGACCGGATTGTTGGCGCGTCCACCTTCCAGTTCTTCATGGACCAGTCGATGAAGCGGACATTGTGGACCAGCCGCAGATGTTGGTTGAGATGGTCTTTACGGTAGAACGTTCGCTCTACAAGAGACTTGTCGAGACACGAGCTGCAGTTGTGTGTTTCCATGTGAGCTTCGTCGGGGTCGCTTTCACTGCAGAAGACACATGATTTCATTTGGCTGTAAGGGTTAAGGCCAGTGATGCCGTCAGGAGAGCAGACCCAGCGTTCCAGCGAGAGATGCAGCGACTTCTCGTGCCGCTGCCAGTCATGCTTGGTCTTGAAGGTTTCGGTACAAAAGGTACACTGATAGGTTCTGAGGGGGTTGCTGAGCGGGTTCTTCTCCACAGCCAGACCGGCGTTTCTACGGCGGCGGCGGCGACGGCCACGAACAAGAGACTGGAATGAGCCGACCGAGCCGCGAGAAGCATGTGAGTACGCAGAAGCAAAGGAGCCGCCAGAAGAGCGGGAAGTGCCCACACTGCTTCCCGATGATTCCTGGATCGAATGGCCGGAACCATCGTCGGTATAGTTGTAACTACTAGCCTGGGTAGAAGAAGAAACAGATTCCGTCACGGCACGGGCAATATCTAGAGCCGAAGCAGGCTCATGCTCTGGGGGCGAGTTGGCCCAACGCTGCAGTGGATTCATGCTTTCAGTGCTGATGATGGCACGAGACGGCGCATCGCTGTTGTTGGTGCTCCACGACTGTGGGTGAGGCGATGTAGAGCGAGCGGGCAGCTGGACCTTACCCCTCCGCCGAGCATTGGCGAGCCAGTTGGTGATCTGGACCTTGCTCAGTCCGGTCTGACGCTGAAGCATTTCTTTTTCTTCGTCACTCGGATACGGGTGGCGGGGGTGAGTTGACAGCCACTGCCGCAGAACGCGGACGCTGGCACGTGAGAAGCGAGCGCCTACCTTGGCAGCAGAGCTGACAGTGGCATTCTGGCCATCTTGTAGATCGACGGGATCTCTGTTGACGAGACTTGCTGGCCGAGACTCAGACACGGCCATCAGAGACTCGGACATGTCTTCTTGCATGATCAAGTTGGGGTGTTCGCCAAAGGTTGGCCACGGGTTACAAGGCAAGACCTCTGAGCCGGGAACTGTGACACAGCTGGGACCGAAGCTGCACGATTGGCCGAGAGCTACACAGCTGGTGCAGTAGCCTTTATACTGACCCTCCTGGATGGACTTGCACGAGAAGCCGCCCTTGATGCACTGAGTGCACGGTTGTGATGGGTTGTCCAACCAGTCGTTTGCGAAAAGACCAGCTCCGGGATCGAGCGGCTCTAGAGCATTAGCTAGAACCTGGTCTCCGGAAAAGTGCTGGAGGGCGAAAAAGCTGAAGTCGTCGTCTTTGGCGGTTTCAAGAGCCAGGTCAATACGATGTGAAGGGTCGTTATGTATGTCCTGGGCAGACAGACTGAGGAGAGAAGCAGACGGGGCAGTTCTGCCGGGGAGACTTGAAGAGCCGGATGGTGGCTGCGAGGCATCCCAGTTGAGGAACTCGTCCATGGTGAAGGAAGAAAGAAGGATACGATTAAGGTTAACGTCTCATGTATTACGAGTAAGGCCGACTTGTCGTTTGCGTAATGCGCAATAGGGCGTGGCGTCACGGCGTTGGAGTCAAGCAGGCGCGGACGGGAGAGTATTGACGAGATGACAAGACAGCAAGGCAAGGCAAGGCAAGACGGACAAAGGGCGTGACTGATTGATAAACGAAAGGAGAATAGGGCACAAAGTGACAACGAGCGGCTTGTCCGGTAGTAGTGGTAGTAGTGCTACTTCGTACAAACGGGCACAGCGGACTGATGGCCTGGCTGTTTTTCGTTACGGTATTATGGTATCATAGTAGGAGGGATAAAGGGCGTCAGATGTCAATCCAGGATGGGACCAGCGCTGTTTTATGGGTTTTATGTGTAAGCGATAGAACACTGATGCCGATGCGGAGGCAGACAAGAGTGCCGTTGATCTGATCTGATGATGAGAGATATTGCACAAGAGAAGAGAAAAAAGACAAAAGAAAAATACAGGCTCGGCAAGGTCCCAGCCTCACTAGATCGGGCTCGTTGCTCCTTTTATCGAGTCCTGGACGAGTCCTTCTTAATGGCGTTGTAGTTGACGTCGCCATGTTATTAGTACTAGAGTACTAGAGTACTATTGTATTATTTACGTAGTATGTTATGTTTGCTGACATAATGGGGCACTTCCAAAGGCACTTTTGCTTTTACTTTTAGTAGTTGCGAATGCTCCTTCCCGGCCCTCTAGAAGCGTAGCGCTTTTCTTTTTTTTTTCTCATTTTTTTTTCTTTTTTTTACACTCACAGAACATTATTATAAAAATGCAAATATACAACGCACATCAACAAGGCTTATTTGTATTTGTATAATATTGCTCTGTGAATTCGTAAAAAAAGAAGAAGAAAGAAGAAGAAAAACAGAACTAGCTGGTCAAATTGCCCTGTTCAATGTCGTTTGTTGCATGCTCTGAGCGCTACATTCATTTCGAGTCTGAACTGACACAACATTCCTACGCCCTTTAATTGACACCAAGCCTTTGCTGACTCAAAGCGGGCCAGATCCGGCTTGTACTTCAAAGCAATACATGTACAACTAGGAACACGCCAGCCAGCCTGCAATCTACACGCCCATTTATTACATAGTACAGAAGAAGACCTTGAAACCATCGCATCTTTACAAGATAACATCTAAACCTGTAAACAAGATTTCAATTTGCGATTTTGTTCTGCTTACATATGCACTACTCCAAATATTTCTAGCGTAATGCGAGATGCGAGATGCGCTGTAGCAGCCACTTGTCTTCTTCCACCTCGAATCGCATTTGGCGGTCACTCTAGTGCCGACAGCTGCCACCATCTGCCGCGCCGATAGTACATATATATTCACAACTTGCATATATATCATATATATCGACCCCGATATCCGAAGCAGGGCACTAACGAATTTTTACTTTGACTAGTGTATCAACCAACCCGTTGAACTTACAGATATTATTGCACTTATCTTGTTGAATAGTGTCCATATCGATGTATCCTCATGACTAAATCCAGATCGACGACTTGCCGTCTAATGGGTGCTATCTTTACCCTACCGAACAAATAGATATCTTTACTCCGAAATCTTACTTGTGTGTTCTAATCAGGAATCCGCGTCTCGTGCTTCCTAATCTAGAATCATCTATGATAATACTGCCGCTACGGGTGCATACAATACCACGGAACCACGGTCTAAACGTTGGCCACGGTTGCAATGACTCCCGATATCGGGCCGCCATTATGTCTCCTTTGATGTAATCACTTCGGTTTCCATTGGCTTGGAGCGGCAGTGGTTTTTTTTCCACTTGAATTCCGTGGGCTAACGAAGTTAACAGCCTCACCTCCCCCGGATTTAGGCCCTTTTTCTCTAGATCGTGCTTTTTTTCTCTCTTGGACTGGGTTGTACTAGAAACGGAAGCATGATCTTGTTTGGTCTCGCGTTTTTTATGTTCTTTGCAAACTTGTGACTTTGCGTCTTGTATTAGGATCGGAGGAAGAAAAGGAAGAAAAAAACCATGAAGGAGGGGGTGGCAGTTTCTTGCGCCCTTCAATTGACAACCTGCAGTTACATATAACCTGTATCCATGCGGAGGTATTGACAAGGGTCATGGCAAGGCTACAATAATACGGGCGAGGAGCTTAGAGCCATAGCTTATAGGTAACATTGGCTGTTTGGCTTTGCTGACAACGAACAATAACCAGGCAAATACCAAGTTGTTGTATATTAACTAGATGATCACAATGGCAACTCCAGAATCAACTCAACCCGTCGAGTTCTCATATAGTACGGGGATGTTACCCGTCTTTGTTATGCATTGTAATGGTAACTAAGTATCTAGGTACAGATATATCTATACAGATACACATATATGTACATGTACAAAGTACCATGTGTACATCATCCCTTTCTTTCTAATCTAACTATTTTTGATACCAGCTTGCTCTTAAATGCGCCATTCCCCATGACACCCACCGGGGTTAGTGGCGTCCCATCTCGGCAGAGAGATAAACCTCTCTGTTTCCGCTTCTCGAATTGCTCAAAGCTCTACTGAGTGTAGCATGACACAAGCACGCCTAATGTTCCGCCCCAAAAGGTAAAATAAAATATGAGTCTATAAAATATACACCAAGATCAGAGTAACCAAGTATTCGTACTAATGGACTATCTTAGGTGTGTACTTATCATTCTTATAGCTAGTTTAAACACGAAACAAAAAACGAGATAAAAGATCAAAGCCAAGCCTTGGACCAAAGATACACATTGTAAAGTATATTCTGAAGGGTAACGTGCGGTGTAATGGTGTAGTACATCAATGTATATTCATACATAATTTGGATACCAACCATATTCGAAACTGCAACTCAACCGCTTATCTTGTAAGTTGGTCTCATGCAATTAAAATCTGGAGACGGTATGTATGAAAATTTAGAGGTGCAGTTGGTGTGCTGTTGTTGTAATATCAGCAGGATGACTTTGATGCCTAGAGATTGTTACTATAATCAACTTAGGAACAACCAATCATGTCTAATCTAGACTAACAGCATTGACCAACAGCAAGATAGGCGCAGAGATAAGTGAAAATGGGGTGGGTTGATTATTCTGTTCTGAATCTAGCCCACCGAAAGGAGCCTGGAAACCTGGACGAAATATTGCATACTCGATGGCCAAGGATTATCAGAGCCCCGTGACTATCAGCTTTGTTATTATACTTATCTGTATTTGCTCTCGCCTTGACTCGTTACAACGCACGAACAACATAGCTCATTTTGTCGATACGATATATGATAAGGTGGAGGTCATGACAAACCTGAGGAGTCAGCAACAAATCTGTCATCACGATTAAGTGTAGACTTGACAACTAATACCTGCGTATGCAGTACTTATCTAGTAGTAACAGGTAACAGTATACGTGGTAATACAATGTACACGAGTTTTATGTCAAAATCTAGGAAAACCTCTCAAGTCCTTTGGTAATGCCGTTAGCTAGTAAGCTCCCTATTCCTACTTACGCCAATACTTAACGTTAGGAGAACTGTTATACAAGCGATTAAGCGGATTCCGCCTGTTCTTAACGTTAGGGGAATAACGGCCTTTTTGCTGTATTTTTTAGTGGTTTTTGATATTGGTATACGTTTCCAAGTCAAGCCTAGGCGTTGCCTTTAAAGGATTAGGCCAACAAAACTCCTCATGCAATATGACACTAGTTAACGAGGAAACCGAACCAACTAGAGTCACCTCTAGACTCATTCTCCGCCTTCTCCCCCCGTTTTTTAGAATCCAAAATTTACCTAGATAATATAGTTCTATCAGTAGTTGCAAGTGGGATAGAAGACCGGGCACAACAAACAAATGTTCAAGGTTGAGCTTGACTATACGTATTTTGCTCATAGAAGAGTCATGGTATTGGTATTAGTATATCTTCATCTAAAGAGCACTGCATCAAGCATCACCAACATTAATGCCAAGCATAAGATAAGGTTTGACCGTGTCTTATAAGTCATTTCTTCTTGATAGGAAAGCGAAGATATTTGTTCGATGGATTATATGGCTAAGTGAACACTTAGGGTTATCTAGGCACACAACCCTTCTCATTCTATATCTGTTCATGACACACACCAACCTTTGTTCAATCTTAAGTGTAAAATCCGTCTAATGAACTGAGATCACATGAAGACTAGATGGCATTTGTATTTGGTATCTTGTTTTCATATAAGAATACGTCTATTTGCATAAATGGAGTAGTGAAAATGATACATATAGGTTTGCTATGTTGACTGATCTGTAATTTTAAAAGCCTACAGAACAATCACTGACTGAGCTTACTCACTTGATCAGATGAATTACAAGAGAGGTCATATATATAACTGTAATGCTATGTACATGTGCTATCACAACTCTATGAGTAACACGACCTAGTAGAGATTCTAGCATAGATATCTGCAGATATCAAGCTCTCTTAACTTTGAAACAAACGAGAAAACAAAATAAGTCTCAAAGTATCTCGAACACAGCAAAGCGGCGATTCACAGACACGATGGCAACGTATGGCCACGCTCGTACAATACCAAGTCATTGGAGAAGGATATCCTGCAACAACCTGATTGACCATGTCAGAATCGAAGCGGTACTATACATGACAGCCCCTGAACATGAACATGACATGACCACCGTACCAACAGCGGTATTCTTACATTCTTGGCTACAAACATCATGCATGTGGAGGCACATCGTTATCCGACTACTCCAAAACGGTGTACAGTGCCTAATCATCAACCGTCGGGGCTACTGCGGAACGGAGTGGACAAACCATGCCATACCGGACAGCCCCCATCCGCATATGCAGACTCTTACGGTAGACTTGATTACCATCATTAATTCCGTCAACCTGCAACGGTTTGTTTTGGTAGGCTCGGGTATCGGCTGTAATGAAGGCTTAGCAACGGTGATCCGAAACCCAGAATCTTTCCGGAACTGTATCGGGTTTGTGTGGCTGGCGCCTATTCTTCCATACATGGTACAAGATCGACTGAGAACCGGACTTGCACCATTGGCCGTTTGGGAATCGATGCGCCAGCAAGCAGGACCGGATAACCCGAATCGGTCAGAATATATCTGGAGAATCTTATGTGAAATGACACGCCAGGAGGGACAACACCAAAGTGTGGAGCTGATTGCACCGATGCATCGAGATGCCATGAGGGTTAGTCCAATGGCCTTGTACCAGTTGGTAAGACTCTTCATCAACGAAGATTGGTCATGGCAGATAGATGCCTTGAATAGCCCGCCGTATAGTAGGTTCTCGGTCACGGTGGCGCATGGTGAGCGAGACGCGGCAAATGTCCTGCGAACGACATCTGGACGTATAGCTACAAGGGTTCCACGCACAAAATTCCACCCTTATGCGGATGCCGGACCAAGTAAGTTTAGCTAGACTAATAAGGAGTATGAGATAGTAGCTGACAATATTTATAGATCTCCATTTCACCAAAGCGGACCATATTGCGCGATTGATATACGAAGAGTTGTATAGTGGTGTACACGAATGAAGTATACGATATTTGACCGTTACATTTGAGGAGCCTAATAGATAGAATAGACATACAATGATACTGGATTTCCTTGACATGAAAAAGTAGTAAATTACAACTAGCAGACAAATAGAAGAGACTCCGTTCAGTTTAGTTTCTATGATGAACATTGGAGAGAATCACTTCATAGAACGTAACGTGTGAATTAATAGTTCTTGATAGCAACAGAACGTAATACAAGAGTTTGTGATGTTGTACAGAGCGCCACACTCAGCCACATCGATTGAAAAAGGGAGGGTTGTATCAACGCTGGAGAAAATAAAAAAACCCTTGCCCACTCTGGGCTAATTTAAGTAGCTGTAAGCGGGGTAATATTTTTTCTGAGGAAGCAACCCAGTTTGAAAAAAAACAAGATATTGCTACGGTGCTTTTTATTCCACTTGATGACTTTGTGTGTTGTGCCAATGATGTCTTTTCTCGTGATGGTGTTTCCATGCAGATAAACGTCCATCCGTGAGATTTACCCAGTTGATGGAACACGGCGCCTAATCAGATTTTGAGTAGTAGTTGTTAACTATACATCTAGACTTTAATATCAAGTTACTCGGACAAAGAGGCTGAAAGTCATGATCATCAAAGGGGACGAGCGTTTTGTTATGGTAGGACAGAAACAGACAACGACATGCAATCTGAAAGAGGATAGTTGAAAGTCGGTTGAGTCACTCTTTGAATAAGAGGAAAACGAGTCTTTTAGTTCCACATATGATTCTTGCTCATGTTTCCTGACCAGCTTAATCCTTGGATTGAGAAAGGCAATGCCCCTCCATCTTGATCGAAATTAGCCCCGATCGCTGGTTTTTGTGGGGGGTGGGCTCTTTCTTGGCTCTTACGGACATTTAAATTTGCCCGCTTGCTGCCCTGTAATTATAGCGGCAGCTAAACCCACGGGCCTTCCAGTCCCTTTATTTTATTTTTATTTGGTCCCGGAACCGATCGGTCGGCTGCGGGATGAGAGGCTACGCTTGAAATCCGGGCAAATTATGTGGCCAAGTTCCAAGTATCGGTACATTGCCAAAAGGCTACTTGAACTGGCACGGAATCATGGAAGGTCATAGCTTTTTGCATATGGTCTCATTCTAGTATATTCTACATATTCTGCAGATACAGCGAAGTTTACGGGTCTGCCTTCTATTTTCGGCGGTGATTGGCGTTATTAGTGATGATGCATGTACTATGTCTTTACACAGTGGAAATCACACCAAAATGGGCGAGAATCGACAATGTACCGGTACAGCCACTATCCTCAAGAATTTTGGTGACTTTTGGTGACTTTTGGTGACTTTTGGTTGTTTACTTGAGAAGCCGTTTTATGCTGCCTTCCTTCGCTTCCCACACTTCCTTCGTGCCTTCTTACAGCACAAGCACACCAAACCAGCCAGAACCAAAGTCCCTATTTTTTTTTCTTCGAGATCGATCGTTGGTTCTTTTCTTCCATCATTTTCCATCAATCTTTTTTCTTCGTTGGTGATCTGGTTTGCCGTCTTTTTTCTTTCTGGTTGCTTGTCCATTATACTGTATCTTGCGGTGCAGAAATAGACATAGTAGGTAAGCATAGAACATAGCCCCCAATGCCTTTGAGTCGGCGGCTCCGCAGTCGGAATTTCCAATGCTGTGATCGACAGCTTCGCTTACCTAGCAAGTTGGCTGGCTAAGTTGGCTGACCAGCTTCAATGCAGGCTCGTCTATATAGGACAGATCACGCTTCCAGAGCCACGGCAATTACTAACCAGACATCTCTACTTCTCAGATAGCCTTTGTTTACTGGTGTTCCACGTCAGTCAGACCAACATTTCCAAGATCTAGTAGGGCCGGCCCTTTCATATCTCTTTACCAACAAGTTTCCTTTGTGCCATTTCTCGTGTCCTTGCTCATTGCCATCATGCACATCAACGACAAGATTGCCGATGCCGAGCGGACGGGCGAGCCGTCTTTCTCGTTTGAGTACTTCCCGCCCAAGACCGCCCAAGGTGTCCAAAACCTGTACGAGCGAATCGAGCGCATGAACGAGCTTGGCCCGCAGTTCATCGACATCACCTGGGGCGCTGGCGGTCGTATTGCCGAGCTGACCTGTGATATGGTGCTTCAGGCTCAAACCATCTTTGGTGTCGAGACCTGCATGCACCTCACATGCACCGATATGGGCAATGTCAAGATCGATGATGCGTTGGCCAAGGCCTACAAGGCTGGCTGCGGCAATATTCTAGCTCTCAGAGGCGACCCTCCAAGAGACAAGGAAAACTGGGAGCCGGCCGACGAACAGTTCCGCTATGCCAAAGACCTCGTTGCGTATATCCGCCAAAAATACGGCAATCACTTTGCCATTGGTGTTGCGGGGTATCCGGAAGGCTGTGACGACAACAAAGACGAAGATCTGCTTCTTGCCCATCTAAAGGAAAAGTGTGATGCGGGTGCTTCGTTCATTGTCACCCAGATGTTCTACGATGTCGACAACTTCTTGCGCTGGGTTCGCCGGGTTCGGGAAACCGGAATCACCATCCCCATCTTACCTGGTATCATGCCCATTGCTACCTATGCTAGCTTGCTTCGTAGAGCTAAACACATGAACTGCACCATCCCTCCCTTCTGGCTAGAAACTCTCGATCCGGTCAAGAATGACGATGTAGCTGTGAGAGAGCGAGGTCGTGCCTTGGTGACGGATATGTGCCGTAAGATTCTGGCATCAGGGCTTATCCACCACCTTCACTTCTACACCATGAACCTAGCGCAATCGACTCACATGATTATCGAAGAGCTCAAGTGGCTCCCGTCAGCTGACCGTCCGATCAAGCAGCCTCTACCTTGGAGACAGTCTTTGGGACTAGGTCGTCGCGACGAAGATGTGCGTCCTATCTTCTGGCGCAACCGTAACAAGTCTTATGTGCTTCGGACCCAAGACTGGGATGAGTTCCCTAACGGCCGCTGGGGTGATTCTCGTTCGCCTGCCTTTGGTGAACTTGATGCCTACGGTATCGGTCTCCCCGGAACCAGCGAGCAGAACCGTAAAAAATACGGCGAGCCGGAATCGGTTCGTGATATTGCCACTCTCTTTGTCCGCTACCTAAAGAAGGATCTTGATACCCTGCCGTGGAGTGAAGCACCTCTTACCGGCGAGTCGAACATCATCAGACAAAAGCTGATAGATCTCAACAGCCGAGGTCTGATCACTATCAACTCTCAGCCTGCGGTCAGCGGGGTCAAATCTTCTGATCCCGTTCACGGTTGGGGCCCCAAGGGAGGATATGTATACCAGAAGGCTTACTTGGAACTGCTTGTTCATCCCGATGTCTACCCTGAGCTTATCAAGCGCATCGAGAGCAACCCTGACATGACATACTACGGCGTTACTAAGACGGGCGAGCTCAAATCTAACGCTCCTTCTGACGGCCCCAACGCTGTCACTTGGGGTGTGTTCCCGGGAAAAGAGATCGTACAACCTACCATCGTCGAAAGCATTAGCTTCTTAGCTTGGAAGGACGAGGCCTTCCGTCTTGGTGAGGACTGGGCGCATTGCTATGAGGCCGGCAGCCCCAGTCGCCAGGTGATCGAGGGCGTCATCAACAACTGGCATCTGGTCAACATCGGTACGTACACTTGGGTGAAATCTTTTTATATAGAAACAAGCTAATATGCGTATAGTCAATAACGACTTCCACGACAACGATGACATTTTCGAGCTATTCAACGACCTAGTGGTTCCTGGTGTCAACGACATCATTCCCAGTTCACCAATCACACCCATCGCCCCATTTCACCCAGCGCAGGACGCGGGTGAACCCCTCTCCATCCCATCTACCATGACGACTTCAACAGCAATCGAGTCTGGGCCTGTAGCTGCGGTTTAAACAGAACGCAGACTTCTTTAAGCCCTCCCCGGTAGGCCAGTTTACTCAACGTCCCGGTCGATTATCTACACACGATCACTCGGAACGATATATATCATTATCATCATCATTCTTCTTCATGTTTGTTTTTTTTCGACTACTTCATCGCTTGCCGGTGCATATCTGCATATACAACAGGCAATTCTGTAATTCAACATGATGCTGTAGAGACAGTCTAGATATATTGATGATCAAGGCTAGGACGCAACAAACGAACTATAATAGCCTACTTCGACTTCTCCAACAAAGTCTAGGCGTTTGTTTGCCTCGTTTTAGTTCTAGACTGAATATTTCTCTTATACGCATTTTAATTCTCAACGACTTAACGGCTTTTCAACCCAGCTAGATTTCCTTGTTATCTTATTTTTATATCGGTTTCATTTATTTATGGTCTCATATAGTGGCCTAACTACGACTATCTCAACGACTTACATTATGTATCTATAACTACTTATTCAACTACGGTTTGACTCTTTTTTTTTTTTTTTTTTTTTCTTTCTATTGTCCTTTGGCTTTCATTGTATTTTCAACAAAAGAACTATACCTAAAAGCTTTTATCTCAACACAATTTAGTTCTCATGTGAGATATCAAATACAAGTAA
>RHLR01000657.1:0-15764 GCA_009806335.1 Davidsoniella australis | reverse complement strand
AGTACGGTTCGATTCTCTGGTGGACAAAACTGAAGCCCATTTCCCTCAAAAAAACACATTGAGAAAGTACAAAGTTTGGCGATTTCCATGATGCTCGGCACCTACAAACAGGCTCCGAAAAGGGCTTATGCTTCCACCGCCGAATATACCTGCCCATGGCAATCATAATGTGACCTCCGGTGGTCTTCCTGCTTTCAATGTGCCACAACGCGATCGCGATAAGGCTGCACGTGATTACTATCTCCAAGCAGCAGACCCTACCGGTAATGATACACCCGAAGAACGTATGCAAAGGCTACTCAAAGCCAAGTATAACGCTGGACTCCTCAAGCCATTCAACTATATCAAGGGATACCAGAAGCTATCCGAGTATCTTGACTCGCATATTGCGCTAGCAAGCAAACAAAAGATTCTTAAATGTCTTGATCGCTTCCGGCCAAAGTTCCGCGAGATTGCACAGGCTCTCACAGATATGGAACTAGTAGTTGTCGAGATGTGGTTTGAGAAGCAACTCCTTGAATACGATCGTGTCTTTGCTAGTATGGCGGTGCCCGCGTGCTTATGGCGTCGTACCGGGGAGATCTTCCGCGGAAACAAAGAGATGGCAGAGCTGATTCATGTCCCCGTAGAGAAGCTACGTGATGTAAGTGTTTTCCCCATATCCATGTTGTGTTACTCAAGTTGGTCTTGACTCTCAATTACTAACTATATCTCATATAGGGTTCCATTGCGCTGCATCAGATCATCACAGAAGAGTCTATGGTCCGATACTGGGAAGAGTTCGAGACTATCGCCTTCGATCCCGACCATGACACATTACTGACGGCCTGTTCACTTAAGTCACCGGGAAATAGTCATGTTGCCACTGTGAACTGTGCCTTTTCATTCATGATTCACCGTGACGACTACAAAATGTAAGCACAACCATAGATTGATAGCAACAGGACAAAGATTCTAATACTGTTCAGGCCTACTCTAATCATCGGCAATTTCTTGCCTCACGACCCTAGCAACTAATCAGACGCAGATGCGTCATATCTTCAAAAAAGTCCTGCTTTATCACTTACTAACCACGGCGTATGTTGATACCCAAGTACCATTATATCCTGTATCTGTAGTTTATATCATTACAAAATTACTTGCTATTCTTTCTATAAGCCGCTAGATCGGTCTATCTCGCCGACATCTTGGGCATTTACAATATTGATATCCCTCGTATACCATTTATTTCACTTTTAAAATGTCTTTACAATCATGATACAATATCGTAACATCCATCATGCGAAATATACACAATAGTCTATACACTTTAAGTAGTAGTTGCCCCGTGAAGAATCCCATCACTTCGTTTTCATCAGCCTTGTCTAATTTTAAGTCTTGATGATTTGTTCTTTTCTTCGCACAAACACACGCAAACTAATCTCGAGATTCCTGTTTAGCCTCCAAATTTGCTTACTTCATGGCTTCTAAAAAGAAAGCAATGTCTTCGAATACAGATATCGCCGCTAAGATCACGGCCCTTCAAGGTCTATATTAATCCCACCTGCCATAATTCGTTGTCTATACTTAGATTAATATTGATCAATTGCTAACATAAGTCTCGCTGGGTGCTCATAGATTTCTGTAAAAAGGCTAATTTGACTCTCCCGTCCGCTATTGATAAACCCTCGATCGATACTCTCCGGACCGAGCTTTCATCCCATATTCGATCTGCTGAGAAATTAACCTATAACAAGCGTCTAGCAATCGATCCTGCAAATCGAACAGCACTGAACGATCTTGACCTCCAAGCTACAAATTTATGGAATCTATGTCTTCGTCTACGTAGGCCATTTGGTGCTGCTGTAGTTCAAGATGATGGCACACTTGTAACGGATGGTGATGGCGTTCATTCGAGACCGAGAAGACAGTTGCTTGTCAATATGGTGGTTTTCGCGTTTCATGTTCTCGATGCAGCAAGATGGCAAGCAGAGAGTATCGGTATGGCAAAGAACGTGGCGATAGAGACAAGGCTGGGCGTGTATAAGTTGTCCTTGTTTGCAGCTAGGGCATGTCTGGGTAAGTCGAGATCCATATGGAAATCTATGTTCAAGCTTTTTCGTATTAGCTTATATGACTAACATCACTCCTAGGCGATAATGAACTAGATACTTGTCTAACAGTCTTGAAACGAAGTACTGCGATAAGTGAAAGTTTATCAAAGAAGGAGCTCAGCTCAGAGCAAAAGGTCATTCTAACAAGAAATGACGCCGAATACTACGTTCTACGAACAAGCCTGGTAAGAAGAGTCTATGCCGTAAACAATGAAATTATGGAATACCCTGCTAACCATCTTTATAGTCATGGAAACAAGACAGGCTAGATATTGCCAACCACATGTACGAAAAAAGCACTCCTCTTCTCCAATCCCTCGACACGACATACTCTGAAAATCTAGTTGAGGTCTTCTTTGAGATTGGAAAGGGCCTAGTACGCAAAAAGGACTATAAACTAGGTGTGGTCTGGATCAATCGTGCCTTCGAAGTCATCAATATGCATGACATTGATAAACTCAGTCGTCTAGGCGTCGAGTTACGCCTCAATGTCATGCAAGCGCTTGTGCGTGCCAACCTATACCAAGACACAATCGAAGGCCGAAATAACGCAGAGGAACTAGTATGTAAACTTGAAAGTGAGATTGGTGATGCGCCTATCGTCATCCTATTACGCATACATCTACTTAAAGCAGTCCCTGCCGAGGAGTTTGACGCCGAGTCATTCTCGGACATATTAGCCCGTTTTTCACGAGTTCCGAATCTGAAGGAGAGTCAATTCAAAACTATCCTCCAAGAAGTAAAATCGCTTAAGGAGGTGAGTCCTGTCAAGGCTTTGGGGATCGTCGCCACACTTTTGCGTGAAACTGCCGTTTCCCCTGGAAAGCAAGATTGGATATCGAAAGCCTTAATCGTTTACGTCTGGATATTTGTTTCTCTTGATAAATCCAGCATAGAGACTTCACTCTTGGAAGTTCTAGAAGATGTTCATCGGAGACTTGGCCAGCCTGTAGATTCACAGACATCTGGTGCTGTTCAGTCCATTCTCTGGAAGAAGATCGAGTCAAGTATGGTACAATCCAACTACAGTCAAGCTGAGGAGTGGTGTAAGATAGCTCTACACTCCGTATTCATGAGTTGTGGTACCACAAACCACGGAAAGCTAGCACGGTAAGTATTGTAAATGACATGGCATTCTACGATGTAAAATATACATACTAATGTTCTCAAATTCACAGAAAGTTGATTCTCTGTGCTTTTGAAAGATCAGATTTTGAGATAGCTAAAGAAATATTCCACAGTCTACCAGAAGCCATACAACGAGAACAAATTACGGCGTTCCTCATGTTCAAAGTTGCGGCACGAAGCAAAGACGTTGACTTTGCAACAAAATGTCTAGAAAATATTTCTCGCGATACTACGGCTGGGCGTGATATTTTGTACGCCTGCGTCATGGATTCTCAGAACAACGGAAATCTAGATACGGCCATCATTGCCATGAAACAGTTGATGGATGTTACTCAAGTACAGCCAGAGTCTGGAATACATATCCCTAGCCTGATGAGATGTACCATCCGGATGTTATACCAAAAACTGCGTGGTGGAAATCCAGACGATGTCGAGCCCATTGTTGGGGATCTTTGCGCCGTTTTCGAAGCTGGTAAGTTTCTGCCCAGTCGTAACTATGAGTGAAGATAGGAAACCAACTAACACAATTGAAGCTGCCAACGCAATAGCAGAAACGCCAAGAAATGCAGAAGGCTCCAAGGAATTCCCGGTACAGGAACTAGATTGGTTTAGCCAAAACTCATACAACACTGCCTTGAAGGGTATCACAGTCTGGAGCCCTCTATATGTGGCGAGACTAATGAAAGTTTGTCTGCAATTGAACGATTTCTACCCGGATGACATATCTCTAGACGCAGCTCAAGATCTTGCCCTAAAAAAACTCTGTGGAAGCTTTGTTGTTGCCGCGTCTTTGGCTGCAGTGGCACGAGCAGAAGATGAAGTCAAGCCAAAACTTCAGGCGTATCTTGATTTACGAAAGTATGTCAAAATATACGACGACGAGTTCGACCAACTAAAGGAAACTTTCCAATCTCACATCAAAGACGATTTACTCGGAAAGCTGTCAGTACTATACGTCTTTGACTTCGAAGCTGCTGCAACATGCCAAGAATGGGATGACATGAGCATCATTGTACAGAAGGCATCAAAAAGTTGTCCGAGTGAAGAGATTTTCAAAGGCATGGGCGATTACGTTTTATCTCTCACAGACATGCCAATCAAGAGTACGTTATATATCTATCATATTATATGATTGGCCAACTATCTTGTTTCTGTCAAAAACTAAAATTTTTGTATCTAGATATATATCGGATTCTTCAATTGATAGTCAACAAGATTTGGGAGCTACAGCAGTTTGATCACGCTCGCCTAGCCAAGTATATGCGCTGTCTTTTCCAAACAGTTCTTCCGACCTCAGATAGCCTCGCTCTTGAAGTTCTCAAGACAGTTCTCAACGTCGCAAAAGATGTAACAGATGTATAGTTCACGGATCACAACTTTAATAGCTAGAAAATGGTATGCTAACAACCGTTTTAGAAAAGCACCAAGTATCCAGCGGACGAATTAGAATGGATATCCGTTATGGCATTCAATCACGCAACAGATCGATGGAGTTCTGGAAACGATGACGATGCTAGGATATGGTTTGATCACGCCCTAAGTCTCGCGCATTGTAGAGATGATGATGGTGTCTTTGAAGCTCATATGCAGGAACGATTCCTCAAGTTGCAATGGAAATAAGTAGCTTGATCAAGCAGCATCACCACATTCAGCACTGTATATCATTGATTTATATCTATACTTTCTAGCAAAGCAAGTCCCTCCTTCAGGCTTCCGTCTTCACACGCTGGAACATTCCAACGTGCGAGATACCTTCTTCATTCCAAACCCCCATGGCCTCATCGACTTCGAAGCCCCAGCGCGCCCAAGATTTCTGAGCCTGAATCTGCGCATGAGCACAAACTAAGCCTTTAAACTCCCTCTGCTCCCCCTCGTCTGACGGGAGGGCATTATCGAATGCATGCGGATTCTCGGCAAGCCATTTCAAGGCACCGCGAACCAAAATGCCGCCCAACCCTTTTCCGCGCCAAGCCTTTTGCACAGCCAGTCTACCGAGCTTGACATAAGGCTCATGGCCATCATGAAAAGAGGTTGTCCGGTCTGAAAAGGTGGGCTTTGGGTTGGCTTCGGGGGAGTCAGCGGCAAACCCTTCTGGGATGCCATCCCAATACGCCAATCCCGGAGTAGGATGCGGTGCATGTGGGAACGGAACAATACGAATAGTTCCAACAGGTTCTGAAGATTTAGGCGTAGAATCATCGTCAGAAGAAGATGATGAGGTAGCGTATGCTACAAATTGGCAGCTTCGAGAATCATCGACATCGAATTCATTCTCGGCGGGAACCTTTTGCTCTACGACGAAGACGTCGTTACGGACAACCATGGCATCGTGGAAAAGCTGGGGTATAGTTGGCTGGGCTTCCTCCGTGGCAGGAAGAGTACGAGAGTATTTGCTGACGTCCGTCGGAGCGAGGAAAGAGACAGTGATTTGTGGTTCAGAAGCCATTTTTGGTTTCGTATAGAGCTTAGATATGAATAGAGATAGTTATAAAGATGAGAAATCAATCAGGTTATTGTTTTTGTTGCTGTTACGTGTAGTATATATGCTCTTAAATAGCGGCGTTTGGTCTTTCTTATATATAAACATATTAATCTCATTTCCGGGCAGCCCCACTAAATACAGTCAAACTTAGTGTAGATGAGTGTACATTGTAGAATCGATTCAAGCGCGGCGAAGATCCACTTCTTCTTTGCAGTCTAATATTTACATACTTGTCACGAATTATTTTAATCGTCAAATCATCAACAAAGTTTATGATGCATCGTTTACATGCCGACTATCTTGATTAGAACGCCGGTATAAGATGCGGCGAAATTGGACAAATGAATTAAGCTTCTGTCTTCAAGTATATGTAAGATAGAATACGTAGATCTAATGTCACCGTAAGATAAAACGATTCACGTAGTCAACTAAAGGGCGTGGTTCTTGACATATACATGTCAAATTCTGTCGGCCCTTTTTTTTCGTTAATGTACGAATATATGGAACGGAACTAATTCCTGTTCTTGACGTCATTTACTTAGTATAGCTTATTGTTTAGAAGCCCGTAGAACTAGACGGAAGAAAGATATCTTTTATGGGCCTAGAAATGCCTATCAAGAACAGAAAAGCTTGAACAAATATGCAGATACTCTGTGCTTATTCTCACTAAATGATGTGAGCAATGGAGCCCTTTATTAGATACTTAATAGGAAGGTAGCACAGTAACTTATATACAGAAGAAGAATATATCTCTATGCCTGAGAAAGAATATAAGATAGATGTTCAAGTTGTATTAATACTAAGTAAATAACTCAAACCATCTACAACGGGAGTGCTCTAAGACTGTTCGTCTTATATGATGACTTTTGTTCGTAAACCTGACTTCATATCTTCCTTGGCCTCCCATGCTGGGCCATACCCAGGCCATTGTTCATGTGTCCTCTAATATTACTATATCACCAGGCACCCAGTTGCGCATATTGATCCAGACACTTTCTAAATGCTCTTTTCTTTGCTATAAAAGAAGCATTCAAAAAAAATTGTGTTCAAAGTTAAGATATAAGTCTGATACTCAATATCTCGGAATTCCCATTATACTCTTATCAAGTCAACGATATTTTGTTGTAGCCCAAACTCTTCTCTGATGCCTCTGCCTCGCAACCCTACAACCCTTGTTCAGCCATGCTATGGTTACACGACACTGTTTAGACCGAATTTTTTTTTTTATTTATAAATTGAGCTGACTATTTGCCGTATCCGCATTAGACGTCATAGAGAAAATTCCATAAATATTTTTGTGTATATCAACGCCTTTTTATCGAATTTTATATAAATTCGAATGGAATTTTTTTTCAATTGAGCAAAAGTAAGATTTTAAGATTATCATCCATCGTACGGATAATAACGCAAAAACCGTGAATCGAACCGATGGCTTCTTTGTAGTAGGAAAGACCAAGAATTGGGCACTATTCGTCTGAACTTAAAGCCGGCAGAAAAGTTCGCTTAGTAAGACCAACCATCAGCAACCATACAACTAAATAGCGTCGTATAATTTTAGTGATTCAGGTAGACGATAAATATAATCAAATCAAATGTTCCGAACATACACAAGCCATTGAGTTTATCTTAGCGGGGGACTTTCAATTTCCTATCTGATCTAATCCGGCGTCGTATAATCCTTGTGATTCAATGGATGTTCAGGAATTTCGCGAATTCAACTGACTAGTTTAATCTACCTGAATATCAGCTACTCATCATGTCCAACAAGTAATAACAGTTTGTGCAAATATACCAAAAGAGTTCGGTACCTTGATGGTACCTACATCTCTTGTCGTCCGGCTCGTGTTGTTGTTGTTGTGTCCCTTTAATGTGTCCCATCGTGCTTCCTATCGGTTCTTTTATCCACCATGATCTTCCGTGATCGTCCCTAGGTCTGTTCTCATCCTCCAGCTCATTTTATCTGCCGCCCCGTCTTGTCTTCTGTATCATCTTATCCACCCTCTATCCTCGGGGTGCCAGCGACTCTCGCACTTGATCAAGGCACCCTCCTCTCAGGGTGTAGGGTCACTTCAGCGAGTTTGTCCAGAGGTAGATCATCCTGTAGCCAGGTGAGCGCTATCCCGCCTTGGAGCTAAGCGGACCGATCAGGTTGGTTTATCGCAGATAGCTCCATCTCGCAGAAGCCAACATCCTACACCCTCTATATCATCGTATGATCCAGTTTGATGTCTTTCTTGGTTGTCAGCCCAATTCTTGTTCCTAGCAAGGATTGGTAGAGAGGCCGAGGTGGTGAGGGGTGCCAGGAAGCGGTGAGTGGGAGGCCACTCCGGTGATAATTTTCAGCTAGGAACTAAGCCATTACACCATTCCCGCCGTCCTGGTGGTAGAGTGATCTATGGTTTAGGCTTATAACACATTTCCATTGATGGCTCGACGAGGCTATGAGATCTGGGCTAAGGCTGAGTCGGATTAGGCTTCTTGTGAGGTCTCATGACTGGATGTCCTTCATCGAAGGAAAAGACATCACGACTTCAATCTTCACCACACTTGCGCTTTGGCTATGATTATATTAATACTCTAATGGCAAAGAATATAATTGGCATTCTTAATGAATTAAAGACGTAATCAGGTCAACGGATAAAAGATGCCTACGCGATATGGCGATAGAATTATGATAATGTACAAAGCCAAGGTATACTTCAATGGTATATTTATAAATAGCAGTGATGCCTAGAGAGGTTGGTGATTTGGACTTCACGATGCTATTTTGGTAGAATTGAAAATGTTTGCTACATGATGTGTAAGGCATAATACATGTATTTGAATATTTCACGAATCAATGTTTTGTGAATAGCATATTGAGTTAAACATTTGATAGGGTTTATCTAACCCTGATATACTTATATAATATTGTCTTGAATTGCATTAAATCTTTGCGAGTCGAAAAGGAGCTCTTAGTTAAATCTCTAGACTATAAATAAAATCATCATCATTAAATCTTTGCTGACTAACATATCACGAACTCGTTATCATTTTGCACTACAAAGAATATCAAAGCACATCAATAGGATGAGCCAATTTCCGACGGCGCAAAACTGGATTCAAGAGTTTATGTTTAACTTTTTGTATTCATCAAAGGCTTCAATCGCTACAGCCGGTTTTTTTTGAGCATAGCATATAAAAGGGTATAGACCAAACTGCTCTTGGATACTTTCCGTGATATGATTCGGCATGTATACATTCAAAGTGTCCAGTGGGCCTCAAGTACAAATGAATTCCAGAAGAAAAAAAAAGAAAAAAAGACTTCGTTAATCCATTCATGGGCCGTAATTGATACTTTATTAGCCCTATCGTAACAGTGCCGTGCCGCGTTACCGTACCCTTAACGCAAAAATGCAAAGCAGCTCGAAAGATACCCGAACCACGCCATGAAACCTGTCCCAAGAACTTTTTGTTTTGAATTCTCCCAATTGTATTGATTCTCTCTTTGATGTTCTTTTTCCGATCTAATGAGAAAGAAAATTCCCAATGCCTCCCGTTTACCGGTTAGACTTGGCGACACGCTCCAGCTCATCCTTCTTCTTGATAGCGTAGGAGTTGGAAGAACCCTTGGCGGCGTTGATCAGCTCCTCAGCCAGGCATTCGGCAATAGTCTTGACGTTGCGGAAAGAAGCCTCACGGGCACCAGTGGTCAGCAGGGAGATAGCCTGGTTGACTCTGCGGAGAGGAGAGACATCGACGGCTTGTCTGCGGACGGTACCAGCGGAACCGATACGGGTAGAGTCTTCGCGGGGACCGCAGTTGACAATAGCATCAACGGCAATCTGGATGGGGTTCTGGTCGGTCATGAGGTGGATCTGATTGTCGTACATATGTTAGAAAGATTCGATATGTTCGTTTATTGTTGTTTATAGGGGAAACTCACGATCTCGAAAGAGTGGGCAACAATGCGGGTAGCCATCAGCTTCTTACCGTTGTTGCGGCCCTATCGTAAAAAATATGTTAGTCTTTGGTGTTTTCGATATTTTGTCCAAGTCCAAGTGGTGGACAATGTTGAAATGACAAAACTTACGTGCATCATCAGAGAGTTGGTCAGACGCTCAATGATAGGGCAGTTGGCCTTGCGGAAGCGCTTGGAGGCATAGCGACCGGCAGTGTGGGTGACGTAGACGGGGTTGCGCAGGGAAACGTAGTCGCTTTAGAATAAGTTAGTTTTTTTCGATCGATCAAAATGCGCGGGTGGCGGATAGTTTGGAAAATTCGTACGTCAGAGAGATATCGCGGACCTCAACCTCGGAGCTGTTGATGTTGTTAGCTAATTGTTCGTCGTAAAGTAGATTTTGGACTGTCGTTGCAATTTTTGATGTATCATGACTTGACTGGTGGTATCTAGCCATGGCTTCATCGCAACGACATCGTAAGAGGTGGTGCGAACGTACTAATCCCACTTGTTGAACAGACGAATCTGGCCATCAGTCTGGACATCCTTGGGCAGGACCCGGGAGGCGCCAGCCTGAACTTCGACATCACCGCTCTCGCTCATTTTGTCTGTATCGCGTTTCGACGGAAAATAGGGTCGGTTTAGCGAAATGGTAAGGTCGAGACGTCGTCAATGTAATCTGGAGATTGCTGGGTATTTGTGAGATTTCCCAAAATCCAAAGTTTGGAAAAGTGAGTGCGCCTGCCATTCCCTGGCTTAGTGGGGCACATTTTTCCGTGGTTGTGGCTGCAACCAATTAGCGATTGGAGTGGGCCTTTCCTCCCCGCCTGACTTAGGGCTAGACTGCCCTTTTGTGTGTGTGCCCTGTGTGCCCTCATAATTATGTGGATTACTAAGGATTCCCTAACACCCCAGATCTCCAAACCCAATACTATCATTCGCGGCCCCTCCTGAGATTCTTCTTTCTTTCAGCGACACCATCCAAACATCCAAATCAGACAAAATGGCCCCCGCCGCTAAGAAGCAGAAGAAGAAGTGGTCGAAGGGCAAGGTCAAGGACAAGTGAGTCTACCTTTTCCATTCATACAGACAGTCGTTATCACGACGACTTCGCGATTGATCTCATTAAGTTATTCGCACGATCATACGTTAGCGACAAGCTTTGCGCGAAGTTCTGTGCTAGAATTTGTTGAATCGAATTTAGGCAAAATCACAATATGATAAATTATGTATCAAGTGGCTAACCACCTATCTCCTCTCCCACAGGGCCCAGCACGCCGTCTACCTTGAGAAGAACGTCGATGAGAAGCTGCACAAGGATGTCCAGTCCTACCGCCTGGTAACCGTTGCCACTCTGGTTGACCGCATGAAGATCAACGGCTCTCTGGCTCGCAAGTGCCTGAAGCAGCTTGAGGAGGAGGGTCTTATCAAGCCCGTTGTCCTGCACAGCAAGATGCAGATCTACAGTACGTCCACCGACACCCCTCCAAATCTTGATATTGTCTTTTGAAATCGAACGATACCAAGAAAACTCGGTCTTCGTGACACATACAAATTTCACATGAACTAACATATATCCTTTAGCTCGTGTTGTTACTGCTTCTGAGTAAATTATGTTTCTATCTTAGAGATGAAATGAACTTGAACGCGATATGGGTTGCTTTTCTTTTTGCATGGGATGGCCGGATGGTTGGCAGAAAATACACTCCAATGGCATAAAAGCCTTATTTGTTATGATATCAGGACCGCCGCCAACAAAAGCCCGGAAGGGTATTAGGTGTTTGCCAAAATAGACACATCGTTTTACAAGAACCCTTCTGAGAGTCACCACGCCAGACAAATTTCTTGTGTTCGTCAAAAAGATTCATGACATTGGCACAACCATAGACGATGGGCTCTCATGCTATTCACCCTCGCTAATGACAATCAAAATAAATATATTCAAAAGCCACCCGCAGATGAGGAAGGCTTATTTGAAACAGTAAAATCAGGTCACCAATATTTAAAGAGTACCATATCATTCTGTGAATAAAATAATCGTTCATACCACTGAAATCTACGTTCAAGAGCACCTCGGTCTTTATGACAATGTATAATATGTACATATAAATTCTACTAAACACTACTAAATTACCATAATTCTCGCTTATCTCGCGGTCACGTGATGCATCAAACGTCATTGTAAAAGGAAAACTTTCCACATTTAATAGCCACAAATATATTGGCATACTTAACTGCGACCAAATTGGTACAACTACAAGTATTGATGTAATACATGTATCTATTTAGTCATATTTGAAGTAGTTATTTTAGAATATGAAAGATACGGATAATCTTTAGCTATATCTCTACTATTCACTATATACAAGACTAAGGCCAGAAAAATGTCTAGACAGGCCATATAAGCATCATATATTACATTAAGCTACAAGAAACCCCGATCTTGTTCACATATTGGTTAATGTTCGTACACATATATATGCGTTTTCAGTATAATAGTATTTATTGAATGGCAAATAGGATAGTAATAGGAAACTTTAACTATTTGTCAAATCAGATATGATGTTCAAATGCATCGTACTTTCGTGCTCGTGAGCTTAATAATAACTCTTCATAAAGACCGACTTAATGGTGAACTCATAACTTCATCATGGTATGAAAGACGTGAGATAGGTGTTAATATGTAGGAGGATAGATCTTGCTGTATTCTAGCGCCACTAAATCTCATAGTCACGCAACTATAAGATCGATACATACTATATATAACATCATCTATTGGCAATTTCTAGTCATAATACTTGACGTAGGTGGTGATAAACCAGCAGAATAAAGGACATGATTCTTAGCGATATCTTGCTAAGAATACTATTTGGCCTGAGATAGACTGTGATATCTCTCTTGAATATCTCGATATATTGACTATACTATAGAAAAGTCGGGCATTATCAGTGGGTTTTTCACACAGATTGAAGTCGATATGGGAATACGGATGGTGTTCTATAAAACGGATTACTTGATTTACTTGATTTTGCTCCCTTTGACTTTTTGTCAATGTTTCTTCAGAGGGAACTATATTTCATTATTAATACATTGCGGCAAAATTAGGAGGTTTAGAATCACAGGTTATTGAGTCTATCTGTACCATTCACACTTGACGGTTCAATGTTGTCTCGTCAAGAATAACATTGTCATCCAGCAAATATGTTCCTGCCTCAGACATCTATGGGTTTGACTAGGGGTTCAATAAGGCAAAAACTTTTTCTGCTAGCCAAGGTGAATTGAGGAGGGGTATCTGTACGTTGGAAGCAGGCCTTCTTTTACTGTATCTCAATGGCAATGTATTGTTGTCAAGAGACTGGCGAACGAACGTATGCGTCTTCAAGTCAACGCCCAATTAATATATAGGATATTGCCGTGATTCCTGGCCGTGTTTTGGTTCCTGGTTAGCAGCTATTTGTCTATGAAAGGTGTATAACTTGTCTTCCGCCCCAGACTTGCTTTGCGGTTTCCCCGGCATGCGGCAACTTTGTTCTAAGCGTGGCTGGCATCCGCTCTGAGCCGCCCCTGGTCTAAAGCTATTCGATTGCAATGCAGGCGAGCCTACTATTTTGCAAGATCTAGCAATATTGTATGTTACAGACGAAGGGCTGTGTCTGTTCATTTATTAAGGCACAAATCGTTAGTCCAGTTGTGTTGTTTACTTTGTATAGCCAGCTCAAATCAACACAAACAATCGAGACAATGCTTAGGTTGGCCCGTTAGGCCACTGGACCGCAGACCAAGCAGCCAAGTAGCAAGTAAAATAGCGCCCGCCCCTGGAGCTGGCTTCTGGAGCTGGCCCCTAGGAGGGCCAAAAGATGTTACCGAGATACCTGCATCCAGCATACAAAAGTGCGGGGTTGTAGCGGTACTCAGATATGCCTACTACAGCCTCTGTCTCCTCTGGCGCCGTCGACACCTGAGGCTGCGACAAATTGTCCTGGCCTGCCTTCTTGCATTGATCTTGCTTTACAGGGCCCCAGGCGTTGTTTTTGTGCTGTGTTCAGCGCTGGAGCCACTCCAACGCTCCACTCTTCTCACTGCTATGTGTCCGACTTCCTCCGAGCCGCTGGCAGGATCTGTTCTCATTGGCTTGAAATTTTGCGGTCCCCGAGCGTTCCTCACTGGCTTTTACTTTCTTCCCTTCTTCTGTCTTTCTACTCCTTTTCCTTTCCCCTTCCCCAAAGCTCCATAAGCTCTCTCAAAACTCCTCGCACATCCCAGCGGCCTTCTCGTTTCCTTTCTCCTTGTTTTCCAACATCCCCTCAACACCATCACAATGTCTGCTCGCGTTGTTTCCCGCATTGCCTCCGCGGCCAAGGTCGCCCGTCCCTCGCAGCGCACCTTCGCTGGTAAGAGATTTCCGCCTCCCCAACGCCGTTCTCACTAGTTCCGCAAGCGCCGAGCACCACAGCAGAAAAAAGATACACGTCAATTAGCAGCAGGCAAACCAATTTGCCTTGACAGCACACAAGTACATCCAATTGGTCATCTGAAGTCTTTCGATTGAGCTTGATATCATCGCACGAATACAAATCGAGACAATTGGCTGCCAATGGCTCCATTTCGAGCACCAATGCCTCTCAATTGCTGCGTCAATTGTTTTGCCGAACAGGTGTCCTGAAATCCCATACAACCGAGCGAGCACAATACCGACGCAAAAAAAAATGTGGAGGGCTGAAAAATACCGCACACGAGCCTCGCCCGACCACCGATACATAATCATCGTCAACGTATCTAAGCTTCGTCGCCATCGATACGACCATCATTATACCAATTGGATACTGTGTCGAGATTGCCATCCTCGTCGATTGCATCGCTGCTGCCGTTTGCTCACTGTCACTATTTTCGCTGGTCCTGCTTACTCCGGACTGTACAATTATCTGCTGGAGTGGTGACACATACACAACAACGTAGTTGAACAACTCTGAATGCTAACATAAATAAATAGCTGCCCGCCAGCAGCTCGTTGCCCGCCAGGTTGTCGGCCGCCGTGCCTACTCCTCGGAGGTCGCCAACGCCATGGTTGAGGTCTCCAAGAACATTGGTATGGGTACCGCTGCCATCGGTCTGACCGGTGCTGGTATCGGTATTGGTCTGGTCTTCGCCGCTCTGCTGAACGGTGTTGCCCGCAACCCCGCTCTGCGTGGTCAGCTTTTCTCCTACGCCATTCTGGGTTTCGCCTTCGTCGAGGCCATTGGTCTGTTCGATCTGATGGTTGCCCTGATGGCCAAGTTCGTACGTTTTGTCCTCCCCTCTCTTGCTCCGGCTCCAAAGCTAGTTGGAACACCACACCACAATCATGCATGTACATGCCACAGTGTTCTAACTTCAATCGTCTCATCTCTAGACTTAAATTCTGTATCAAAATCATATCTCGGTCTACAAGGCTCTGGGAAAATCGGCATGCTGAATCTTGCGGGAATGTCTTTGTCGAGCGTACGCTGCCTCCCTTCTGTACCAATTTAACCACATTTTCCACATACTTTGTTTTGTTTTCTCTTTTGCATAACTTTGCTTGAGGGTAGCTGGTGTGACTATAAACATCATCGAACAGAAATGAAAGCATTGGCATAATTCTAATACGGAACCATGCCCGCGGCCGTGATGACTCCGACCGTAACATGAACACATATACATACTTGTTCCAGTCTCCCGCCAGTCGCGCAATGTTTTCTCTGTGATATGTATGTATCTTTGCCATTGTAGATGTTTAAAGTGTTTTTTGCTTGGATCTTAACATATGGCGGTGGCCATTGTGTCGTCTCATGTACTATACCATTAGCTTCACATCTTGAATTGTTATACGTCCAAAATAGTGTTTATTTTCATTTAATATTGCAGCTATCAATTGTAAGTTTACTCGGTGATATGTAGCAACGTTGCGGGTTTTGTCTCTTCATTCAACCCCCCCCCTCCCCCCCTCTTCTTCTCACCAAAGTAGAATGGAAAAGGCCACTACAGCGTCCTTGTCCCCGAATACAGTCCCATGAATGCCGAAAAAGGTCCATCCGGTTCTTTCTTGGGTAAAGCAAAAAGTAGCGTTATTTCAAGGGTACCCAATGGCGTTTTTGTTTTTTTG
>RHLR01000656.1:0-15774 GCA_009806335.1 Davidsoniella australis | reverse complement strand
GCTGCTCCTTCCGCTTCTGGCACTGGCTCGCAGCATAAGCACCAAGACCAGCATTACAACTCGAACAATAGTAATACTGACTGCTTTACTCGGGCCCCCGTCCCGACTCAATTTCAATTGCAATCTATCGACCAGGCCCCGTCGCCAGCGCAATCTCAATTTTCGCACCAGAACCAGTTGTCGTTGCGTCGGGAGGAACTTCTGGCTGGTAAAGCCCAAGCACCGTCACCACTGCAACCAAAGCAACAAGAGCAGCAGCAGCAGCAACAACAACAACAAACTTCTTCTGCCTCCATTTCGTCCTCTTACTTCGACCGTCGCTCTAAATCTGCCTTTGCGTCATCATCGACTGCGCGCCCTTTGCGGTGCCACTTGTTTTCGTTCCTACCCTCGCCGCGCCCTGCTGCAACTGCAATTGCCGCTGCTAACGCCACTCCAATTCCTTCGAACACTGTTACTAGTACTGTAATTAGTACTAAGTCGACTTCTGAAGCACCGCAACTACCGCATACGAGCCGCCAGCGACAACAGCCGCCATCAGCTTCAGCAACTACCAAAGCAGGCGCCATCGCCACTAAAACAACGTTCTCGCAACCGCAACCTCAGCCTCAACAAAAACAACCGAATTCTGCCTCGTCTTCGACGTCGATTGTAAGGCCAGCCGACGTCTACGTGCCGGCGTCGATCTATCAGCAATTTCACCAGCACTCGAGCTTCTATTCACAGTTATTTGTGCGCTCAAAGTTCGCACAACCGCCTGCTACTCGTGCACTTGCCGCTTCTGGTGCCGCCTCAGCCGCCCCGGCTTCTCGCCCTCCGTCGTCCCGCGCCCATCACGTTTCGCTGCCGCCGTCTGCTAGCAAGAGCCAGTTTGGCGTCGACTTTGGGACCTTCTCGTTTGACGATCTCGATCTCTCGTTTGCTGCCGACTCGACTTGTTCCGTCGTTGACCCGCCCACTACTACTGACAATACGACCTCGTATACACCCGCGCCTGTCGTTGCCGCCCCGGCTAAAGCCCCGATTGTCTCCTTTTCGCCGTCTCCGCCTGTTTCGTCTCGTCCACTTTCCAAGTCGCGCTTCTCGCTGCCAGAGAGCATTTGGCCACGCCCACTAAGTAGACCATCTACTATCTGCGTGCCCCCCTCAGCTGTTGCTGCGGCTTCCCAGCAGTACAACTACCAAGACGACGCCGATTTCTCGCCGTTGTCTGTGGCCATCCCGTCCGAGTCACTAGTGGACGATGCTTTTTTGAGCGGCCTATCCTTTTCCAAACGCGGCAGTGTTTTGCTTGGTGGAAGTCGAGTAGTTTCTAGAAGCGCTCTCGAAGAATACTTTAAATCAACTCAAAGTACCCTTGACGCCTTGACATCAGTGCCCTCTGTCGATTTAAACACTGGCTCTGACATTGGCTCTGGCTCTGGTTCTGGCTCGCCATCCAAGAACCAGGAAAATACGAGCTCGTACTGGACCGCTGAGAAGGCAGTGCCTCCGTCTTCATCTCCTTCACAATCCACAACAACTGCTCCTCGCACAACTACAACCGATACTACTGTCACTGCCAATATAACGATTCGCACTGCGTCTAGCGTTTCTTCTCTACCAGGTTCCGACTCGTCTTCTGTTTCCGACATAGCCATCCCCGTTTGGCAGGGCCCGCCTCTCATCCGGAAGACATCGCCGACACCGTCTCCATCGCTGACTTCTTTGTTGCGGCCGCGCATACCCCGCGATCCGACCTACGACCTCATTGACGTTTTACGTGAACAGCTCGAGTCCCGCTCAAGCTCTGTTACTGCTTCTGACTCGAGCCCTGCCTTGGCTACTGTTGTGGACGCCAATCGTAGCAGCCAGGAAACTATCAGCTACGGCACTGACACAACGGCTGTTGAAGGCGACGCTCCTCTATCTAAACCTAATTCTAATACCCCTGTATCTCATTCTATCGCCATGATGCCTCCATCTACGCCTGATGCGCTGCACCCTCTTCCCGACCTAGAACAGGAATCCCACAAGGTGAGATCGCTCTACGAATCCGGCGAGTCTATCTGCTGGGAAGATGGACGCCCTGGCAGCGCAATTTCTAGTACCGGCGGTGTTGGCAATGCATCCACGTCCACTGAACGTCTTGAGCCCATGCCTGAAGCCCCCGAAGATGTTGAAAATTCCTTGTATGACGACCCCCATTCTTCTGATGATAAGCGCAATGTCAACTACCCTGACGATCAAAACACAGTGCAAAAGCTTCTCTTTGTTACCACAATCATCGTGTTCACGCAAGTGCTAACATATTTCCTAGAGTAACTCCCATCACAAACCACTTAGCCCCGCAGTGGTCCACCCCTCGGTCCGTTACTTCTTCCTTGTCCCCCAAGCGCGACAGCAGTCAGACTCGTCGTGAGTTCGAGCTTGCCGGAGGACTCGAGGACTGGCAAGATGTCAATTCTACCGACGTTGACCGCTACGGCTTCATCAATCCGAAGAGCTCTGATTCACGACTATCAACTCCAACTGAGACCCGTCAACAACAGATGCAGCTGGGCGGCAGAACGCGCCGGTTGTTGACCAAGAAGGATACTTTCGGAAGCTCTCTCCATTCACACAGCTATCTAGGTCGCTCTCCAAGTCGCAAAGTCTCGGCGCGGTCTCTCAATACTCAGGGTTCTGAGGTTTCAGTGGTATCATGGCGTTCTAGCCGTTCAGTTGCCCGCCAGGCTGCTAAAATGCTACCGCTTAACCGTGATCGCCGGTGGATGGACGAAGCTGGCGATATGTTGACACTTGCACCTGGGATCTCCGACATATCAGATGATGTTGAGGCTGGACGTATCAGTGAATCTTTGAAGCGTAAAGAGTGGGCGCGCATCGAGAAGTGGCGTCACATGGCTATCGCACGTAGTAATAGTGGCCCTGGTCAAGGTCAGCAGTACGATTTCGACATGAAGGACCCAAAGTTGATTGAACGCACATGGAAGGGAATCCCAGACTGTTGGCGCGCATCAGCTTGGTACTCATTTCTGTCCCAGAGTGCTAAGGAGGCCAGTAACTCACCCAGCGAGGAGGGTATAATTGGTTCGTTTTACGCCTTACAGACTAAGCCTTGTACCGATGATGTGCAGATCGACCTAGACGTCCCCCGGACCATCAGCAAACACATCATGTTCCGGCGGCGGTATCGCGGTGGCCAACGACTGTTGTTCCGCGTACTGCACGCTCTAGCATTGTATTTCCCCGAAGTTGGTTATGTGCAAGGCATGGCGTCGTTGGCTGCTACGTTGCTGTCGTACTTTGACGAGGAGAAGGCATTCATCATGATTGTACGTCTCTGGACACTTCGCGGTCTAGCTCGGTTGTATTCACCTGGCTTCGAGGGCCTGATGGATTCTCTACGCGAACTTGAGGGTGTTTGGTTGGCAGGAAAGCCTGTAGCGAAGAAGATGGCAGAACATTGTATTGATGCTACAGCTTATGGCACACGCTGGTATCTGACGCTCTTCAATTTGAGCATTCCATTTGGTGCCCAGTTGCGTATCTGGGATGTGTTCATGCTTTTGGGCACCCCAGCCGTGGAAGGCCCCTTACCACCGCCTCCATCTGCGCTTGCTGTGAGCGCATTGTCTGCACCACGTCGTAGTGCCATCAACTTGATTCCTAACAGAAGTAAGGCTTCTCCTCCATCTACACCCTCAGCAGCAGTGGTACAACCACATCCGCCACCATCCCGCCTAGGCACAGCCATTTCTATGAATTCTGGTGCTGCAACATCGACAACGTCAGCGGCACCTAGTGATGGACTACAAATCTTGCATGCTGCATCGGCGGCCTTGATCCAGGCACTGGGTGAGGTATTGCTTGACTCGGACTTTGAAAACGCCATGAAGGCCTTGACATCGTGGATTCCAGTCAAAGATGAAGATTTACTGATGCGCGTCACAATGGCGGAATATAAAACGCATTTCCTCAATCGCAAGAAGAGGCGGCTGCTTTGAAGGTAGGCAATGGCAGCGAAGATGTAGAATATGGCTGTAAAGGAGTAGAGATATCCCTCAAGCAAAGTAATAGGAAACTTTTCAGTTTGCCTAAAGACTTTTCTTTTAGGGCATCTCACGCCTTGTTTTGGTCTCTCCTTTCTCTTTGCTGTTCTTTGCCTCTCTTCTTTCCACTGTTTTCTTGTTTTTTTTCTTGAATTTCTTTTTGTCTTCTGTTCCGTCATAGCGCGCGTTATCTTGCATATTATCTTCTAGATCATCGTTACCCTTCTCTCTTTATCTCTCTGTCTTCTTGTTCTCGTTGGTTTTATTTTTTGTACTTGTGCTAATTCATAGCAACACATCTCATGCATATTCCCCCTTTTTTTGTTCTTGTGTTTTTTTGTCTGTTAGTGTTTTTCTTTCTTTTTCATCTATATCTTTTGGCCTTTCTTATTTTTATTAACCGCATGTCGATTCGATACCAAACTAAACTATTCTTTTTGTTCTGTTTTTTTTTCCTGAAGTTTCGTGTTAAAGTTCTGTTCTTCATGTTGAATTTTTCATTTGTGCCTATTTTGTTATCTCTTTTAATTATATTTCCTGTATGCCGTTCATTGTTTCTTTTTGTATTTATCAACCTGCAGTTCATTCTCTCTCTTGTTTAGGTTTGTTTTTTTGCCTTAGATTATTCCTACTCATTATCTCTCACCGGCCTTTCTTGTTTTGTTTTTTGTTTCTCTAGATATCACATATTATTTCTCAGTTTCTGGTTCCCATTATTCTACAGTCTCTCGTTTATCTCTCTCTTGACTACTTAAGTTTTATTTTTATCATGCTATCAGTTACATTCTTTCTCTTAGTATATCTTTTGTGTTCATGCTTTTAAGTCCTTTCCATCTGATTCTAGCACTTGCAAAGGTAAATCATCATTATTCACTTTGTTGACGCTCGTAAGATGGTGATTTTACGAACTCCGATTTGATTAGTCACATGATTTATCTATATAATAAAAATGAAATTCAGTATTTTTCTAATAATATAGATTAATAGATAGGCGTTGTCGACATCTTTTTCTCTTTCATTTTTGTTAATGGCAGCATATCTTCTTAATATCGAGTATCTGGGTATGACTAATCAAGCAATCTTGCGTAATAGTCTTGGTGTTGTACAAGGAAAAAGGATCATATTAATTTATTTGCTATATAACTTCAATTATTTGGTATCTCGTCTTATTCCGCAGGACTTTTCATACAAAAGAACGCTCTCTATCTCCACCATAAGATTTATTGAGTTTACTTGACAGCAGTTATTCATCAGCGTATCGATTGTGACCATACTTTCAAACGTTTATACGCCAGGACACTTAACATGAAACCTACGATATCAATATCTAGCAAACAGACATCTTGCTATTCAACTATAGACTATCGCTAGTGCCGGTTAAAAACACAACACGTATTTTATAATTATGATTAGGTTTCATATCTTTACCACCATGATAATCGTGGCCCATGCGATAACATGAAGAGAACTAACAGAAATCCTCAAAGAACGACGGCACTTCAGGTCGTAGTATCAAGCTAAGAGATGCGCCTCATACTCGAGAGCGATATTTAAAACGAAGGGTACTATAAATCAAGGTTACAAAGTGAAATGCTTCTATATCTAAACCCCGCGAAGATTGGCATTATGTCTACTCAAAGTACGTCTCTAATTCGTAGACCGAGATATATTTCTAATATAAATATAAGATTTATTTTCTAGGTTTCATTTTGATTTATAAAATCTATGATTAATAAATAATCAATCAAGAGTTCTTGTTTGAATCTTGATAGTCCGTCATACTCCGTCGTACTTGTGACTTTATCTATTTAACTTCTTTAAATCGGGCGATTATAAAGTGACTTCCTTCACAACCTAAGACCAAAAGTATTTGTTTATTAGATATGCACGATGATCTTATGATTCTGAGCTTCTACATGTTGTACATCCCATTATGCACATAATGAGCATATAAGTCTTATATTTAGACTCAGATACAATTACAACCGAAAACAAATGCCGAGGCTTCGAGCTCCTATATCGGTATGCATTAAGCCAAGATAATCACTATAGCCAGGCCAGTCTCCAATATTCTTTCAACATATACGGTACGTTAGGATCATAGAATCTTCCGTATCTCCCCGCTGAGATACAGCGGTGAGTCAGACATAATCAGATCCAGGATCTTGAAGATTAGGCCCTAAACATGAGTAGTAGAGAACTGAATATATGACAGATACAAAAGGCGGAAGGAGCAGGCAAAACTAAGCCTAGTTGAGTTCCATTATTGAAGATATTCACACCATGTGGAGTGATGATGTAGCAATGTGTATGTACAGTATACGCTAATCGCTTGATACTCTTTGGGAACATGTATCTCAATGTCTCCCTTTCGTCATCCGTCTGAAATGTGGACGAAACATGCAGCGTTGGTGGATCAAAGCCATTATCTAGACTCAGCTTTGTGTCTTAGATATTTTATAGTGTCGTCTATCGTACTGTGCCAACTACCGGTCCTTGTTCCTTATGCGTTATCATAGAGAGATTTGTCCAACATTCCTCTCCCTCTGTCTTTTGTTTCTTTTGTTAGGAAATACTTTTATAAGGAATAATATTGTAGGCAGATATCGCGTAGAAATCAGCGACACTACAACGGCACGGCAAGAGACACGGCTATTGACAAACCTCGAAGCTGAATAGCCGATGATGCACTTGATACACGTTATAGTATCTACAATTATAGGTCAGGCTCTACCACAACTATATGGTGTTGGTTCGGAATCCATTATTAATAGTCCAAGTTTATGTATCTCATGACTTGCAACTCTTACCCAACTCTACATATCATGCCATATAGGCCGGTAGTCCGTTCCCTCCGATCTTCACCACTTCCGTCACTGATATTTGCATTTTCTTAATTCTCCGTTTCAATAAAGTAACCTGCGGTCACTCTGCCTACATTTCCAGGCTGTTAAGCTACTCCTCTTCCCCCCCTTCTTATTGCTTCCTCTTGTCCGAAGATACATTTCACGCCGGAGTATGGTTTTGATAGTAGATCTTGCCAAGACGCCCTCTTGTCCCTGTGATGATACAAGACATGTAATGAGTAAGTGTTTAGACAATAGGCGAATCGATAGCTCAAGCTCATATGTATAATTGTAAGATACTATAGCCCGTCGTGACCACGTATCAGTGTATTCAACTAGTGGTTCCATATTTCATCGCCTTAGACTGCATGTAGTACCACATCTTGTTCATACACAGCGTACAGATGATAGTCATGCATTGATATTTCATATTGAACCCTACCCCTCCAAGGTTACGCCACACCCTCTTCTGTATCACGTATTTTCTATGATACATCATCATTGAATTCTTTCCTATTCAACTTCAGGACAGTTTTATCTTGACTTTGAATCATCGGCAGTCGGAGAAACTAGCTGCGAGCAGAAGAAAATGTAGATCCTGATATCTCAGCGTCTCAGTATTCCGTAGCCAATGGTTGCAGTGTATGATTCTCATTCTATATGCAAATATTTGCTTTGACCTCTTGTGCGATTGCTTTGGTAGTAGTCAGTATGATATATCGTGTGCTCTAGGTGACGTCTAGTACAAAAAGTGAGCCTGATTATCTACGTCGGTAGAGGGGCGGTCTGGTTCTGGAGTTTGTTGCCGACTACGATGGACTTGGTATTCACGGCTACAGGTGTACTTACACGTGAATTGTCTGTCGAATCATTGTGACATGCTATACAATCGGTCTTGTTATATTATCCTTAATATAACTATGTATGAGCTTGAGCCAACATGACACACTTCATAAGATGATTTGTAAAGTATAGTTGTTTCTTTCGAACAATTAATCCCCTTGAAATCCCACAACAGCACTTCCGGATAGACTTGCTAAAGTAGGGCAATGGATATATTGAAATGCTCCTGTCGCATCCCTGGGGCCATCAGAACAAATATATAGGCTCGTGCATATGATAAACATATTCGACCCAGAAGCTCAAATCTTGTTATGATGCAGAGTTTTTATTATCGACTAGAGGCTATCCCGGTCTCAAAGTGCATACTTAAGATGTGCAATTAAGCTTCACTAGTGGCGATAATCAATGTTGTGCCTCGGATGTATGATATGCTAGTTCATTTTCCAATACAGTTCCGTAATAGGATAACCATACGACTTACGATGGAACAAAACTAAGGTATCCTAGTAGGCCAATGAAGATGCTCCAGTTCGAGAGTGAAGTAGCCTGTGCTACCACATCAGACGGGCCTTTATCTTGTTCTGCCATTCTATTGTTAGTATTTGTTTTCTTCGGAAGATTTCCCCATCTTATTGTCTCTATCTGACACATAAGGACAAACCATATGTCCCATGGAACTCATAGCTCTCTAACTCAACCCCATATGGTAATTTTCAACGGTACGTCCTAGGCAGTAGCCTGAAAGAGACCCAACGTAGTAGCCTAACCTTCTTACTAGTTCTCAACGGGTCGAACACTTGGCCATAGTTTACGAACTAGATTGCTCGTAGGAGAAAATAAGGCTGTGAGGGCTAACCATTGTATGAGTGTAGGCTTTCTTTGCCAGGTTGTATATTAGAGTATCAGCCTATAATTACATTGCCATCTCACGCCATATCAAGAACTAACAAGCGAGATTCTATATGATATCAGATCCTGCTATAGTCTAACTAATACGCAAGAGTGATATTCCAACCCACTGCAAGTCTAGGGTCATTATTGTAGTATACTTCAGCCACACGCCCCGTGGCATTGACGCCGCTGCCCTTTATTTTTGGGGCACTTAACTGTCTGGCGTAGACAATCACAAGTATATGGTCAACCATGGTTCGTACGGGCAACACAGTGCCGTGTCTCTCGACAAGCCCTGGTCTAGCCCATTACTTGTAGCTAGGGACTGAAGTCTCTGGCTGTGTTTCCACTGTGGCCCTACGCTGTAACCAAAAAAAGACGCTAATCTTACGATATTGGGAAGGTTCTGAGAGGGCGAGAATTAGTTCCTGTAGGCATGTCTGTGTTTGTTGTGGTTCTCCAAGCCAGGAACAATGACAGCTTACGGCCGCTTGATCTTTCATCGCATAACGACGAGCCATCTTCGAGAGACCGGGTAGCAGAAGTGATATCAATATTCTTAACGTATATGTAATATAGGGTGTGTATCGGTGCTTTGTGAATTTAGATCTCCGCGAAGTAGTATCCGTTCTCGGTGTTAATAGTGAATAGTCTCCCCAACCTCTTCTCAGACTACGAGTCTATGTGATGATATCCATATATGCCGAGATGAAAGCAAGAGCCCAGCATTATACGCACTATTAGTATAAACTCTCCAAACCATGCCTATAGTAGCGTCCGGTAAAGCATAACACCGAGTGTCTGTCTGTCAAGCACGTAATATAGCTCTATAGCGCCCTCGTAGACTACAGCCCAGGATTGGGATTCACTAGTCCTTCGAGGGCTGCTACTCTACGCTCGCCCAATAAATAGCCGGCTCGGCATGTCCCGGGGCCGATCTGGCCCCTAGCATTCATATGATTGCCAGATATAAAAGCCGAACACCAGGCACTGTTGCTTTATTGTCTTCCAAGCGGACGTGCTTTTTTAAGGTGCCTGGACACCGATCCTGCCGGAATTTTCAGCGTCTCAATATTTCCATTCGAACCATGGCCGTCAAACGCCGTGATCACAGTCCAATTAGGCATTTTGCCTCTGGTTGGTTTGCATAGTATACTGGAATGTTCTTCGGGCGAAAGGATATTTCAGACTTCAAGTGGCTGGCCGAGTATCTAGCTTTCACATCAAAAGAATTAAACAACGAAGACGCCGAGATGCATGGTTTAAGTCTGGTTCACGGAAATACCTTAATAAGATGCGCGTTTAAGACCAACACATAACGTTTCTATTAGCGATCGCTTCGACTAGTCTGTCTAGGCCTATAGTTGCCCACGTTCGATATCATGAGACGTATATGTAGCAGTTGCCAATATGATATCATGTAATGTAATTGCTGTGGGGTGTTGGAGAAGGATAGTCGGCTACCGACAATTTTTGTGTCTTCTTTTCTTTTTATTCTTTTTCCTACGATTTAGCCAGCTCAGGGTCTTGTTAGCTGGTCAAGAACAAAATGCTCGTCAACCTTCCCCTTTCATACACTTTTCTTCGCTTCTGCACTATAATGCTCGGCAGCTCCGTTTTTATCTCATCGTTTGTCGGACGCCGCCATGACAAGAAGAAGCTTGGGCCAAACAAGATCATGACACCATGCCACTTTTTTTTTTCTTTCAGCACATAGTTTGTAGACTGGAAAATTATAGCCTATGTAGTTAGTATAAGCCCTGCCTCTTCTCCAGAATATATTAATAGATAAAAAATGAAATAAAGCCGTGATCAAGTGACGATAAAATAGATCCAGGCCAGTGTCCGGCAACTAGCAAAAGAAAGCATAAAGCAGTGTCTCATTTTAATTATACCAGGCGTCAAGGCCTGGTATACAATGTTTGCTAATATTACTCTAATTCTAACCACACGACAGTCTCTAGTGATTTGTCACGGGCTGTTACTCTCGACTGGTCAAGGCACTTGTTGGTCTAGATGGTTTCCAGTCCAATACAGTCTTGTTGTGTTTATTGGCTATGTTATACTATTTTCCAATATGTTTTAGTTGCAATACGCTATGGAAGAATACGTCAAGTGCGTTCTTGTAGCCGGCATCATCTAAGACGTCAATTCCTAAAGTACACGCTTTGTCTATCGTGACCCAAATGTCAACTAGCACTGCATTCTGTATTCCTTATCAGTGATCTCACTTAAATAGAGTGTCTGCAGGTCATTTTTCTGTTGTCAGTGTCAACCAAGTCAGATCCGAACCACTCGACACCATATATTTGCCACAGTGACGCAGATAGCTATGTATACTACACGAAGTCTGAGTGTTCTGAGAAATTTACGATCCTAAATAGCGGCCACTCAATTGGTTTGCAATAAAATAAATATGAACATACACACATACGTACATAGAGAAAACAGCGCATACTACCAGTCTAGTTTTCTTCATGTGTCCCAGGGCGTAGCAAAATCTGCGCTTTGTTAAGTACCATTTCTGGTTTTAGGATCAGCGGCAGATGAAGTGCTTCCGTACCAAAGAAATCAAACCTGGCTAGTTTATCTTGTCTCTGTCTAACTAACATTGATTTCCAATCTTGATACTAGAATATAACACCAATATGCTTCTAAAGTCTATCGATACTTTGTTATCACTATATCTCGGGCCCTGGTCGTATCGTATGTTACGTATAAGCATGTATAATACCTTGAGTGGGAGTGACTATATAGAATATGAATGTTAAGTACATCTGTTACGCAGTAATATATCATGGCCAAAATTATACACATGGGTAGTGATAACTAACCATATCTTGAAACAGCTTCTAAAGAAGAACAACAGATAATCAAAACAGTAAACACTCTCTTTGCATTTGTGTTGAGGCTCAGATATGCTTGTCATACGGAATACCTCACCTTGGGCCATAATTCTCCGATGCTAAGTTTGTTAACAAAGCATAGAGATAACCATAAAAATTACTTGTATTCTGTTTTTCCAGTGCTTACACGGCCCGGAGATCTCGTTTTTTCCGCTGCCTTGCATATAGAAGAAACCATCATCATGATTATCTTGAGGATATACATGTGACAGCAATAGTGTATCAACTTCAGCAAGACACAGGTAATGGTATCGCTATCCCATAGTGCTATGTTATTGCCAGTTTCAGAGTTTCCATGCTCAACGCCAGCATATCGATAATTCTGAGTTTGATGCGCATCTTGACTCGTGATCACCATGCTTCCGCTTTCCGCATTGCTACTTTTGTTGCTCAATGTAAGCTTGGGCTTGGACATCAAAATATGCACATATGTACACTAGTAGCTACATCGAATATTCCCTACCTAAATTCTAAGATATACCATCGCTTGTTTTAAAAAAAAATAAAAAAAATAAAAAAAAAGAGCTCTTCAACCACCTAAAACGTCAAAGCTCCTTGCCTTATATCCTCTAGACTCGCTTCTATCACGTCATCCCTTGATTCTCTATAATTTATAGCAAGAAAACAAAAAAGAAAGGTAAAACGGACCTCTCGGATTCAATCACATCTAGACTAATATCATGTGTGCTTTTCCGTCCCCACTATAAACGATGCTCCTCATGGATATCACAACTTGTAATCTCTCTATTTATCAAACATTTTCATAAGTAAAATAGTGGAAACATAGCCGAGAATACTAGCACCCTTTCTAGTGAGTCTTAAGGGTTTCACTGCGCCTCTTTGTATGTCTGCCTCTATTTTGCCAACCTAAGAGTCTGAGGTTCTCCATCGTTTTTCTTTTCATATTTTGCCCACTTATTAAAAATAAAATAATTCGACCGAACAACGCATTAGTTTCAGTAGGGTTATAAGTGCATTATTAGGGTACAAGATGGCTGCGCCTCCGTAACAGCCCAAGGTAAAAACTTTGTCACAACCAAGGAAAGGGAAAAGAACAACGCAAAGCAAAAGGATTAAATAAACACTGAAAAATGTACCGCAAGTCAACTAAAAGCCACAACGCCTACATTAACATTGTAAATATTCAGACAGCAAATTGAAATATAATTAGTATCTAGAGTCACCGGAGCTAGATTAGGAGTCAAGAAGATATATTTCAACGAAAATGAATGAAATGAATTTACGAAAGTTTCTTTTCTAGACCATGGTGTAATATTACTTGATAATTTTGTCTAATGTCTACTGTAGAGTTGCAAGGTAAAAGGGTTTATCATAGCCAACATCAATATTTACTTAGTAGTCAGTGCAGTTAGGAATTAAAACTAATGAAAAAGCTAAGTCAATGATCAAGAAGTAGCAAAAAGAGGAAGTGGTTATTATGTCCCATGTCTTCAATATATGCCTATTAGTTAGTTCTTAATCTCTTCTAAGTTGAGGTTGATGTCCAATATCTTGATATCAACCATAGTACCATAATCAGAATATAGATACAAACCGTGGTAGGAGGTACTTATCATAGGAATTGTGCAAATATGGGAAAGAGTCATTGATCCTCCAGTTATCACTAATATACTTGTCCAATTATTTTCCTTCATTCTATGTATAAAAAAGAAGAGCTAGATTACAAAGAGGACACAATGTAGTTACAAATAGAGAGATACCGTAGTAGGGGCTGTGATCTGTACTACTCTACCAGAAAAAACCCCAACAGGTTCTAAGTCTTTAGTAATATACATATGTATACACATACTGGTAGTCCCCGCACACTAAGAGTTTAATGTTTTTGTCGGGCTAAGATGTATCCTGACCAAAGTGAAAGATTTGATATCCTCCTAAGCATGAGACACATCAAGAGAGAAAAGATAGGTAGGTACCTTAACTTAATAATCTTATACTAATAATATGATAGTCATGTGCTTTATAATGTTGGCTAAGTGCCTTTCTTCAGAACTATCCTTTTTATAGCTTAGATTACTTTAGAATCAGACATAGACTTATGTATTTCAACTTTCCTTCTTAGATTTTGATGATTCTTAGTCGATGTAGGAAAGTGGGTGTAAAAATTGCGGAAATAATAAGTGATCCTTGCCTTATCACCTACATATGTTTTATTCTAAGTTTACAACAGAATCAAATATAAAGAGAACTAACAATTTAGTGACAAATGGAGCCCTTAGTTGGATAGTGAAGCAGGGGCTATATAAATATAAGTACAGCATTTCCTGCACATGGAGAGTTCCCACACCCCATATGGCTGCATTTTATAGCTTCTTCTAATCGCTTATTTATATCCTTCTAATCTTGTGACTTACAAATTATGCTTTTCGTGAGTACAATATTTCCTTGTTAAGTATGATAGATGTTTCTTGTAAGGTTGCCCCACGTACTGTTATGTATGTAGGCTAATTATCCCATTCTCATCTTGACTGTTACCACAAGTGCAAAATTGGGGCCCAATAGTTCGGCCAATGACATCTCACTGTTTTTAGCCAATAAAATGTCAAAAATTTCACAAATTCAACCAATAGTGTCGGCGGAAATTGGCTCAAAAAAAGCATAAAGTCCATTTCTCGGCGCTTTTTGACGTATTTTTGACGTAAAGGGTAACGTCCTTGGAAAGTTTTCCCCTAGATATAACAGCACATCACTGAATAATAAAATCCAACCAACATGTCAAGGAATAAACTACTATTTCTTGGCATTGATTGCAAACAATGACAACATTACGGCATTAAACTTTAAGCATCACTATTTTCAACTGCTCACTCCAGCTTAAAACTACATTTATGTTAACTATTCATTACATATTGGTAAGACACAGACAGTGATACCATGTTTCAGAGAATACAATATCTTATGTAGAAGGTTAACTACCGTTTTCATATATTCTGGTAATATTTGTAGACTGTATGGTGGCTATGAAATATGTTGTATAACTAAATCAGTTATAAGATCACAAAACGAGTAGTAGCAAGGCCTATACTTTCTCACATGTGGTGGCCAATGCCCTACATCTACTTGGCCTTTGTTTTAGGTTTGGATAAGACTGAGAAGATTAAACTCGCCTGGCCGTGATTACCAAATATGATGCAGCTTTGTAATCAGCATTGTCCTCCAAGAAAAATATAGTCAATAAAATGTGTCTAGTCGGCAAGTTTGGACGACGAACTTCCGGCTTATAAGCTCAAAAATATCGTGTTATTATTTCTCAATATGTCACCATTTGTCTCTTTTATCGCTTTTTACTTCAATTAGTTTGAAAATGAACAAAAAAAAAATAAGAGTATTTGACATATTTCAGCACGAGCAATATTTGCCTGGTTCAGCAACATTCGATAATTTATTTTCTTTTTCTATGTGGACATTCCACTAACTATTCTTAAGTACGTAGTGTTGAGATAACTATTATACATGTACTAAAAAATGGTGCCACCAAACTAGCCTGTCCCTTACGACTAGCCCCAAGCCACAATTTGAATATACACTTCCTGCATATTTCGCAAAGCTACTATGATTAATGCGAACTAAGACTCACAATAGACATAAAAATCATAGCCAAGTACCGCCTACTAGTAGGACATGAAGTCGGAAATCTTTCATATCCCCAAGTTCTAAGGTTCCCCTTGCAAAGCCTAGCTTCAGCTCGTCGACAAAGCCCACCTCCTGCATTCTCACCGTGGTGATGTCCGTCTAGTGCGTGCTAGTTTGTATTCACTAGTGTCTATTTTCTTCTTTGTGTTATTGTGATTGTTTATTTTTCTGTAAAGACGTATGTACAGATAGCTATAAGTAAAGGATTTTTTTCGGAGAATTCCTGCCTATTCACAATGTACGCCATTGTATGAATTGGGAAAAACTACGAAATAGATGAAATCGTACTGGCTGCTAGACCAATATTGGCTAGACCAAATCCATCGTTTTGTAAGAAATCCACAGCCAGCCCAAGGGAACGAAATTTCTAGTTGTATAACTATATGTTTGCTCGATATGTTGAGCAACCACAAGTTTAGCCTGCTTCAAAATTTGATTTTCCAAATGACACCATTTGCTACCGCCACATTTTAATTTGTATACTCAGACAGGAACTTATAAACTAAGTTATACTTAACTAGCTTGAACAACTGCACTCGTATCTGGGTACCATGATGTGCCACGAAATCTTCATAAAACGTCCATGCCCCCCCCCCCCCCCCC
>RHLR01000655.1:0-15778 GCA_009806335.1 Davidsoniella australis | reverse complement strand
GACATAAACTCTTTTTATTGGCTAGACCAAAATGCAGCTTTGGAAGATCCTCTTCTAAAAGTTGTTGATCCAGATAATGTTGGAAAGACTAGAGGTAGACCTAAGAAGAAAGGTATCTACAATCAGCATAGAGTTCTTATGCCTCCAACCTTCCCTCCTACAACCCTCGGGGGGTACCTTTGAGTTCGAGTACCTCCCCCTTCGTCCAAAGACGATTTTTTCCCCTTCGTTGTGGGTTTCTAGGAGCGACCAGCACATATTCCCAATGCTGCTGTCCATTCTCACTTTCTTCCTTGACATTTGTCGTCTTTGAAGCACCGTTTTGTGAGGCCCTGAGCCTGACTTGATTACGCCAAATTTTCTTTCTTACGGCCACGATCACCAGGGTCTGTCTTTTGGGGAATAGTTTTGTGGAGGCACTGTTTTTTTTTTTTTTTTTCTGTATTGTTTTTGTTGCTCTTAGTGGAGGTATGGACCACTAGTTCTTCGGGGCTAGGGGACGGTGTCGTCCCGCACATACAAAGCTATTGAGTTTGTCGAGCGGAGGACGTTAAATATCTGTCCGGTAGCCAACCCGGCATCGTATGATCTTAGTGATTTAGGTAGACGTTAAATATAATCAAATCAGACTCGGCGGACGTTTTCAAGACATGGTGTGCCAACTGAAACACACAAGAATTACGATTGTATCTTGCGGATGACTTTATGTTTCTATCCAATAGTCAATCCGGCGTTGTATGATCTTATTAATTCAGGTAGACGATAAATATCCAAGTCAAGTCAAGTAGCACGGAGATGGGCCCCATATTTATCCGGAATATGGCTCCAAACGAATAGTCTTCAAATCTACCCAGATTTTTCTAGTCTCTACCGTTTTCACAGCCGTTCTTCTTACTATATTTGTCGTTGTCACAGACCAACATGTCATGATGGCGTTCTAGTGAGTGTCTAAGCTCTTTTGTAGTCCTTGTGATGTTCCTTGCCATCTTTACCAGAGGGTAGAAATCCAATTTCCTCCTTTCGATATTGTCCTTAACGGCTACCTAATGTTGCCTTCCACTATACCTACATGTGCTCTAGTCATGGGCATGGAAAGGTTTGGTGCTTTCACTACTGCTCGCCTGAAGAAGATATCAAATGTATCAGCAGAAGCTTCAAATGGTTACATAGAATGGAAGGCACAATGAAGATATTCAAAGACCACATACGCAATTTATAAGTTTCAATATAGAATAACCCCATTCTTGATATAAAAACAGAAGACAAAGTGAGTTATACATGAATCTACCCAACCCAGAGCATTTAAGCAGTCTGCGCTGTAGTACAGTTTGGCCACATGGTTAAATGGCGTCTTCTGCTTTGCTTTTGGTAAAAGCCCTTCGCATTCATTGTTCATGAGCCTTCTCTTCTAGCTAGGCTATAGGGAATAGCATATGCTCTCTTAGTTGGAAGAAGATCAATTATGGTAATCTCTCCATCGGTCCCTTATAGCACATTTCGCCACCGGACATCACCATGAACCACATCTAAGCTCTGCATCTTTTCCAGAATAGAAGTCACTATGTTGATGATGTGTGCTCTGGACTATTATGTGCCTAAGTTTGGTTTGACGTTTGTACCACCACAAGACAACAACATGAGGTAGATGATTCTTACATCAAAATAGTAGTGATATGTCTGATCCAGTACCTTGAGGCCAACAGATCCAAGATAAACTGCAACTCCATCACCTTGGTAGCAGCTTTAACTTATTGTACAGAACCAATTCTTTCTGTATATCAATAACACACCCTCCAGTAACACCCTTGACGATAAAGGTGTAGCCAAATTGCAATATTGTTATATAAAGCACGACAAGCGCCCTCCTTTGCCAGGGTAATAACACCTTGTTCCAAGCTCTTAGAAAGCTATTTAATAAGATTTTGGTGTGACACGGTGTTGTTGGTTCATGCTTCACATAATGTTGTAGTCTAGATTGATATGAAGGTGGTGCAAGGTGCGAGAAAGCAAGGGCAATGCTTTCTAGCAGGGCTAGTGGTGGGTGTGGTAGTTGTAAGGTCATCAGTAGTGTTGAGACTGATTTGAGATATTACGAGCGTATGGCAACCTTGCAAATCTTCCTCGATGGTCATCTGTTGGAGTTTGCTATTCATGTCTGAAATTATATTATCCATCTTCAATTTCGAGCCGCACTTGCTCACACAAGCGCTCCAATTCCTTCATCGGCACATTGATTTCATTGTCGTCTAACACTTTTGGTATTTTTTTTGAAAAGAATACGTTTGAAAGGAAATGTTACTGATGTCGACGTATATTAGGATGATATGATCAGTCTAAGTTATTGATGTGTATGTATTGAAGGAAAAAGACTAATCCTTTGGGTTTGGATTAGGCTAAATAGGTTAGGCGGACTTCAATTAGAAATCGCTGTTTGACAGCTGCATTTCATGCCGCACTCTCAAGCTGCCAGCTGGCAAAGTGTTGCAAGCCTCCTGTCACGCAAGGACAGGCTCGAAATATTGATACTGCAAAGACAGACAACATCTTGAGAATTTCATCATCAAATTATTATTTTTACATACATTTATCCCTAGGTTATCCCTCGGTCGTCATGTCTACTGAGGCTGAGGCTCTCAGGGACGTTCTCTTCCAGTCTTATGACGAAGCCGTTATGTCTTAGCCGGCGCCGAAGCATACCAAGTACCGGCGTATGGCTACCGATTTCTGGATGTCTGATATCATTTCCATGTATAATAGGGATTTCCAGCTAGCCAGTATACTCGATGCTCTACATGAACGTCAAGTAACAACTGATATAAATGAAGTTACGTCTGCCGTAGCCGCTGGCAAGATGTCTCCGCTTCTCGTTCCGAAATGGGCCAATCCATCGTACATCATTATGAGCAACATCTACACTGCCTTGAGTCGCTATCGAAAAAGTAAAGAATAAGTATGGAGTGCATTATATCCTACATATCTTGCCTTTTCGAGCCTGCACTGGGAAATACAGCCAGGTCAGCAAATATGACTGTCAAAATAAAGACGCCCAAACTCAACTAATATAATATCGTCTAATACGCCCGATATCGACAGCATAAATATCAATATATCAAGTCACAATCTTAATACTAAGAATACTTATAGGAAAGTGTTACAAATACACATTTGTACTTCAATTACATTCTCATTCTTATGGTCATCATACTTCTACAGTGCCTTTTAATTACTCATCATGTTCGAAAGCGTGAAATGTATGTATCTTCCTCATATTTTTACCATAGGTTTTAACTATGCGGATAACCCTAATCCCTAGTGTCTATCACAGTGTACATAGACGTGAACTTGTTTAATTATTATAGAAGCTGTCAAGTGTGTCTAGCGGAGGACTTAAATTTCATCATATCCTATGTTGTGTTACACACACTTGTTTCTGTTTTTTTTCCCTTTGGTTGGAGTGAATAAGTAAGCCGAACAAAACGGCAGATGATTCAATGGAGTCAATGTATATACATCTACCATAGTACAAGAAAACAAGCACGGGGACAAAACAGCTCATTCATCATGATTAGTTCATCGTAGTCCAACGTATAACATAACCTTTTTCTCCCCCGAGTCTTCCGTCGGTTTATCATTGTGGACATCATAAGCAATAGAGTCGTTTGCTTGAAAAAATGGCAACTTGATCTTCCATGTCAGACTTACCAACTCTGATATCTTTTCTTGTCAAATACATACGTAATTATTATCATATGCATTATTGATATTATGGATGGTAACACAATCTTTCTTCTCTTGGTCTCTCACCTCTAAGGCCATCCACCCATACTAATGTTGGATCCCATTCGTTTGGATTTCAAATCCACATTCTCAAATCCAGCTGACAATATATTCTTGAGTGAATGGGGATCTTACAAGTTATATTTCGATATATGTATGACATAAAAGTGTATTTAATATTGGAAAATCCTACTAACCAAGTTTTAAGCAAATATCCATAACTTAAGATGACATGGTATAGGGTTAGGGTATACCATATTTCCAAGATTTCTTTCTAGCTGAATGATAAAATACGGCAACGATTTATTAGGATCTGCACGCCAACGAATTCCGGAACTTAAACGATCTCTCCAGAATATTCAGGGTATATAGACTTGATATATTATATATAATAAAAAAATCATTTTCAAGTATTTATTAGTAGATGTGTACAATAACTACATAATTTTTTGGGGGTTAATTACTTTATTTGACAAAAATCTTCAAATTAAAGAGTACAAAAACGAAACTCAAAAACAGCATTCACTACGATATATAGAGCGAAAAGGCCTTGTTTTCAGCGATTCCGTCCCTCTTTTCTTGTAATCTTCCGGTTCAGCCCCTCAGAGAACCAGTGGTTTCGTAAGATTTGGTACAAGCTTAGTTGAGGAGAGGAAGAAGAAGAAGGCCAGCTTGCTCTTTGCGGTCTTCTTTTCGGAAGATTTAGAAAAATACAGAAAATAAAAAGGGTCTTTAGCTTGGTGGTGGCGTAGAAAAAAACTCACTTTAAAAGGGATATTTCGTGTTCCTCCCCTGGATCTTGACCAGATAATACCGAATTCTATCAATATCAATACTTTTTTGTTGCCTATTTTTATGTTTCACATTCCATTCTGCAGACTCCAGGGGGCTAGAGGGAATTAGGTTAAGGATCTTTACATGTATAATGATAAAAATGATAAAAAAGTGAATAAATAAAGAATTAGTTCAGCCCAGCTACAAAAATGTAGGTTAGCTAGCCCCTGGAGCTAAGAGTCCCCTAAGAAGCCACGAGAACAAGCCCAGAATGTCAAAAGAATTATATTACTAGTTTGGCGCCGCTTATCACATCTGGACTAATATTCAAGTCACATCCTTCAGGATATGAGATAAACACATTGGAGAAAAATTGCTTCTGGTAAAGAATATCTCCATGAGGAACCGAAACAAGTGGCGTAAATGATATTAACGTGTATATGTACACGGGTACAATTGACGTCTAATCGTTAGTTAGTTGACTTATCACCTAAAAACAAATAGAAACTGCCCACTTGGGTTACCTAGATTTAGGAATGCCAAAAAATCAACATGGCTCACTTCTGCTTGTAGGGTTATAGAGTAGGGAGTTAGACAACGTTAGTTTATTAGTAGACAAAACACGGACACAGACATCTTGGACTGGTCGCAGCTTGCCCTGATATATCCTTGGATGGCGTAGATGACCCTAATGGATAAAGTAGAGACACCAAATGCCCGTATAAGGAAATGAAGGTCAGAGAGTATATATGTAAGGTAGCTTACAACAAAAATGAAATAGCTTGCTTGTACATTGATTGATTTCGATTTCTAAATGCCACGAGCACACACGGTTGCATTTTGGCATGGAAAAAGATAGGCCAAAAAGCTCGAGCCATATCTGTGAAAGCTGTTTCTCAATAAGTTGTCGCTCATCTATCAAAAAATCATGTAGCTAGTCCCTGCTGGGGCGTAGTCGACTACTAATTCATCTTGAATAGATAGGCGCCATGAAACAGACAAATGGGTTCCTGGCAAGAAGTATAATTCTAGACAGGGGATGGTGGAAAATATCGATATACTGAAATCTATAGTGGTATTGATACTGGGGTGACCTGAAGAGAGCGGTCGGGTTGTGCTCATAAATGGAACAACTAATCAAGGGTTTGATGCGTGTTGTCGGCTACAAGAAATGGAGAAAGTGTCTAAAGACAGGTGCAAACCATGGGCATGAGAACTTAGAGAGGCAAGATACTCGTATAAAGCTCACGAGTAAGCTGGGAGGTAAACCAGGAGCATAACAATTCGATGTGCTAAAGTGAAGATATTCATGACAGCCGGAGAGGCTATATCCGAGGATGAAGGAAGACAGATGTAGTGTTTTATTTGTATGATGTTTAGGTCGGAGGCGATCAAATATAGATACGTTCCCTGCAGGGGATACAAAAGGTGACATTCGCAATGTTGTCAGGGCTGGAGCGAAACGAAATATCTATTGAACTGTATTGAGATAAGATTTGAGTTGTAGCGCGTGGTAGAGTGTCACTGTCACAATGGACAATAGGGAACAGAGACATATATAGTTGTACTAATAGTTAGTTGTATACCTGAGTGAGTTCTGGAAATCCGGAAATGGAAATCGGGGACGTGACCTGGACTAAAGAAGTGGCGATGGGAAGCGAGAACAAATTGGGGCCCTGATTTATAACCCATAGGCTAACTGACAACAAAGGGAAACATACGAGATGCGGTGGATTGGCGGCAAGTCGTTGACGCGGCTCATTTAGATGGATATGTGAATAGTGGATGTTGTTGATAGACCAACTGACCTGGTAGTAGCTTTTGACAGGTGGATGTCAAGAATTAGCTGAGATCAACACTTGAATATAGCTAGTCTGACATTTATCAACTCGCAAAAATCAACAGTACAGCCATTAAAACATGCTATACAGTGTAGAGTGGGAGCTAAATGAGGCTCGGTTGTTTATCGTGAAGATGGAAAAGGCTAGAGCTTGTTTGGTGCCTTGCATGATGACGGCTGACCAGGCAAAAAGAGCAGTTACTTGCATTTTACTTCAGCTTCCTACCGTTGTTTTGTGGGGATCGTTGCTATCAGTGAAATAACCCCTTTCTGGCAAAGTGATTATAGCTGCTCTAAATACTAGAAACCAGGGTTGTTCTTGCTGTGTTTACGCACGATGTCTCTATAGACCGTCGTGCCTGAGTAACTACTTCTTTAGAACAATGTTTACCAAGTCACGTGTACAATACTTAGTCGTTCCCGACTTCATATTCGTAGCCTTATCTCGAGCATCACCATCGCTCATGGAGTGGTTTCTTCAACGTGGAAGCCAACTTATGCGTGCATCAAGGTCCGTGGGCTATTTTCCCTCATTTTTAATCTTTTTTTTTTTTGCTTGTGATTTCTGATTCCCCCTCATTGTTTCTCCTTTCCGTTCCTTTGTTACTAGCTTGCTTCCTTCAAACCTGGCTAGGCCCCAAACCCAAACCCAGAGCTTTGGCCTTTGACATCCCGTTTGGCGCCCAACAAGAGAAGGACTCACAGAACAGCTCTCCCTGCCCTGTTCATCCAGTAAGCTAGTCACGCCCAAGTTCGTAGAAGACCCCGCTACGAATTCATCATGACCGACAGATTGGACTAAAAGCCCTTCATTGTAAAGTAGACAAGGCAGCTAGACCAAGTGACCGCGCTCTAATAGGGTCCGTTTGGTAGAACCCGTAATTCCGATTTCGATTCCGATTCCGATTGGTACTTCTCTAAGCATCAGGCCTTGGTTGTGCTCATATCGACTACGTATTGGTCAATACGTTGATAATATAGACTAGATTTCTGGCATCGCTATCGATATACACCCTACGATTTAGTCTTAGAATTTCTTCTATCTTCTATTAGATGCTGTGTACCACAATTAATACCCTGTGCTTATTCGGAAATCATTTCTGTCGCGATTCAAGTCAGCGCCGGCCGGAGAACAGCTTAGCTTGCATCTTGTGTTGGTGCCACTGCTTCTGTAGGTAACACTGGTAAGCATTACACAATAGTGCAACTGTTGCCTTGAAGGCATTATTAGTGATATTTGATGGAGGGAAATACCACTTCCGCAGTTGCAGATCTTCAATTCATATGTAGGCGTTGCTAAAACCATCCGTAGCGAGAAAACAATGGTCTGTTTAAGAGACTGGTCCTGCCAAATTGCCCTGGTCATTTTGATCCCCTACGGCTGCTTTTGTCACTTCTAGGATTGTTGTTCTTACTGCCTTGCCTGCCCACGGTGGATTCTCATCATTTGGATTTGGCTGACTATTGTATTTTATCCTCACATAGGAAAAAACTGCCCTTGTCCTTATTTCTGTCTGCTTCTAGGCTGGCTTGCTAGACACGGACGATTCAAACTCTGTTTTCCTCTACTATCTTCTTCTTGAGCTTTACTTTTCTTTCTTTTCTTTTCTTTCTCTCACTTGTTGCTGTGACCGCGCACACAAGCTAAACAAGCTTCACGCACACCCTGCGTTGCTGCGGATATTAGAAAACGCATACTGGAAAATACTTACTGGTGGGTAAAACTAATTGCTCTTTAAGAGCTATACTGTTGCATTATAGCCCTCTGAGCTTCTTCTTCTGACCCGATTTCTAACTCGTCTTAAAAACAATTAGTATAGCTACATGCTGCAGTGCCGTGCTTCGACTAATTCTTCGTCCCTCGTTTAATATCTTTTTTTATTGTTCTTTTTCTTTGCATTATCTTCTGCAACTTCTCTTGGGCGAGGGGCGTTTGCGTCGTGTTTTTCTTTTTGTTTTGCTCCTTGATTCGACTCAGATTCGATTTGACCAACTGCGCTCCACGATACCCCTTCTATTGCTCTCCCTATCTTTGACGGCCGTTCAAGCACCCGACTGACTGACTGAACTGTCTATTGCGATATCATTATTCAACACCCCTTCATTTTTGGCCTGGTCGCCTGCCGAATGACCAACGAACCGAGCAAGCAAAATATAGCACAAACGGCTGGCGCCATTTCTGGTCTCAAGAAAGACCTCTCCCGATTCCATACATACTCGAATTCACACACAACCGCCAACATGCCGTGGCAACCACTACCGCGCATTGCTTTTGCCATTGCAACATTTCCATTCCAGCCCGCAGACCCTGCCGACTTGCCCCTTGAAATCGGTGACGAGCTGTACATCATCGAGGAAACTGATGATGGTAACTGGCTCCGTGGCTACCTGGTAGCGCCACCAAGCTTGCTATCTGGCCTAACATCCATCAAGGGACAGACTTTAGAAGCTCGCGTCTTCAGTGGCATCTTCCCGCGAAGCTGTGTCGAAGTGCGCGAGCTTCTAGGTGAAAGTGACGAGGCGGATGAGATTGTCGACGAAAATGAAATCGATGCTTCAAGATCACCAAGCCGTGCTGCTACTGGAAGCGATTCTGCTAAAAGTGGCCTGGCATCTAATAGCAGTGCCAATTCTAAGCGCAAAGCCTCCCCATTACCCGGTGGTAGCGACCTACGTACCAACATGATTACACCTACGGGTGTTGTGCGACAACCATTTCGGGAACTAATTAACGGCACTGGAAAACTATCTGTTCCCGTCTTGCGAGACCCTAATGAGCCGAAACCCGCTGCGCCCGTTCCATTGCTCAAGGTCGGTGATGAAACACCGACATCTGCCTCTGAACCATTGATCGACGAGATCGCTTCATGCCTACGGGAATGGCAATCAACAAATCTGCATGAACTACTCCTTACTCGTGAATACGGAAAACTTGACCGTCTCTCGACTCTTGTCAACTCACTTAGCATTAGCCGACAGCAGTTTCTCCATAATGTCTTAACTGCCAGCGAGTATGACGATTTGAGGGAAAAGACTGTGTGGGATTTAGTACGCGCCAATAAGCTATGCGGCAATGATATCATTGTCCGCGACCCTGCTCAGCGCGGCCGCATCTTGACAGGTGACGATTCCGTAGTCCAGATTACCACCCTCCAGGCCATTTGCAGTCTTTTGGACGAAGCCCCAAAACCAGTCATAGAGTCAAATACATTGTACCATCTCTTGGTAGACGTGCAGGGATTTGCAGGCGCTACAGCAGACGAGACTACTCTTGAGCTTTTCCTGGTGTCTCGTGCAGTTGACGCTGGAGCGTCTCAGGTATCGGAATGCTTTGCTGTTGTTGTACCATGTGGAGGGTTGATCGATGGAATGTCAAGTTCCAGTGATATGCGCACTCTTTTCACCGATCTTTCTTCACAGGATATTGGCGAGATACCTTCAGCCGCCAACGATCTATTCCTAGTCATCAAAGTTAGATCCGTGCAAGCAATGGTTACGACAAAACCTGGATCACGTTCAGGATCAACAACCCAAGGCTCTTTACGAGAACTAACGAAGCCTCTTTCTGCTGCTGGCAAGCAAAGCGTACGCCGGAGCTTGATGTGGGGCAGTAAATCACGATCTCGAAGTGCTGCAGCACAGCCCAAGTTGGACCCCCTCAACGAACAACCTGAATACTCACGGCCACGACCTCCGACGAGTGGCAATGATTCATATTCCGGCAGCCACACTCGCGACGGCTCGCAGCCACCTAGCACCGCTGGCTCCCGCTCACGAAGCTCACTTGAGGGTAACCGCGAAGCTACTTCACCGACTTCAACAACAACATTAGTCGAGCGGACTGTCGGCATCGGTATACTCAAGGTTAGCTCGATAATGAAGCAGAAAGACGACGCCGAGGTTGTACACGTTGTCAACATCTGGTCCCCGACCAATTCGCCCCACAGTGAAAAGTCAGAGTCAGAAGAGTACGACGCCATCTTGCGTGAAATGATGGATAGTAACACCGGCATGTATGAAAAGGGTCGACGTGGCGAGCGCCTTCAGGTAGCGCTCAAGGGTTTCAGTCATCCGGATGCTGATGCCCTTATCAAATCTACTCCTACTATGCTGTCCGGTGTTGGTACTACCAACAAAATGGGTTTCTCTGGCGCACCGACAAAAGCACGCTCTGATATCTACTTTACACTTGACGAAGCTGCTCTTTCTCGACATGCACTCCTTTCGCGCTATGGGGGTAATCCCACTACACTGTCCGGCAGCATACAAGGTTCCAACTTACAAATTACTATGGAGGTTCGGAGAGCGACGGGAACCCGTATTGAGAATTGCATATTTCCGTCGTCCAACAGTGCCGGCTTGTCAAACTGGAAATCTTGTGCTGTGGAACGTGGCGAGCGTTGGCGGCAAACTATCCGCCTGTCAATACCCGCTGCCGACGTGCCGAAGGCTCATGTTGTTGTGTTTATCGCAGATAGCCCGAACCCGCCCTTTGCCTTAGCATATATGCCACTATGGGACCACAACGCGTTCCGTAAAGATGGCCCTCACTCTTGCTTGCTGTACAGGGTCGATGAGCACACTGCCACGCCAACACCCGGACCAGTTGGAAAGGGTGGATATCTGTCATTACCCTGGAGTGCTAGAGGAAAAGACGACCAAGCCGATGTTACTGGCCCTCTGGCTATGATTTGTCTGTACACTTACCTCTGCAGCACCAAATTCTCCCAAGACCGAGTTGTATTGAGTCTAGTAAAATGGAAGGAGGCTAGTACCGAAGAGATCCCCGACTTGCTGAAGCAGCTTGTGTTCGCACCTGAAATTGAAGTTGTTAAGCTACTCAACGATGTACTAGATGCGCTATTTGGTATCCTACTAGAGCACAACGGCAACGATGAGTATGAGGATCTAGTGTTCACGGCCTTGGTTAGAGTCCTAGGAATCGTACACGATCGTCGTTTCAATCTGGGCCCACTAGTTGACCAATATGCCGAAAACCGGTTTAGCTATCCATTTGCTACACCTTGTCTCGTCCGCTCCTTTACCCGTTTATTGGAGAACCCAAGTGACTCTGTAACAGCTCGTAAGCTGCGGTCTACTTTCAAGGTCGTGCGTCATATTCTCAAGTTCATTACCCACGCACGCGGCCAACAGAAGCTTAAGGAGGCTCATCTCGGTATCAACACGAATTCGCCAAGCTTTACACGCCAGCTACGTACAATTTTCAAGGCACTGGATGCCATGATGCGCAATAGCCAGCCTGTACTTGTTGGCAGTCAGACGCTAGCAGTGCAGCACTTCCACACTTGGCTACCAGAACTTACCGGTTTACTTTCTACCGAGGAAATCCAGCACATCGCTATCGACTTTATGGACTCCTGCGCGGATGTTAAAGGCAAGCTCGTGCTCTACAAGCTAGTTCTCATCCTGAATTACGCCACGCTTGATATATTTACTTCTGCCGAACAGAAGGCTGTCCTGAGCGCTAATACCGTCCGTTGGATAGCCCCCCACTGGGGCCCAACCGATGATCCCAACCCTCTCTGGCGCGATCAGGTACGACTCTGTTGTTCAGTCCTGGCTAGTCAGATCGAGACCTTGAACAACGAGATTCCAGACCATATTCCGAAAATCCTGGACTCATACTTGACTATTCAGGCCATGCCATCCTCTGAAAAGACATCGCTATCTCTCTTATTCCCATCGTTGTATCCTTTCCCTTCCAAGCCACTATCGACACCGGTCGTGTTCGATGAAGCACTCATGGAACTTTCTGCTATTCTGGCTGCTCTGTCAAATTCGTCTAGTGGAATGCAACTGGAGATTGCGGATGCAGAGCTTATTGTGCTCTTGGAGAATACATTGCGGGTGCACATGAGTATTCTATGTGGAGAGGCATTCCCGGCCAACTGGCTTAGCATACACATTTTCCACCATAAGTCGATTATGAGTTGCTTGCAATATGTGGGTAACATACTGCTGGATTCATTTCTTCCAGACCCTGATGAGGCTGAAGACTTCAACACGGAATTGTGGAAGTTGTTCTTTGCTACCCTTTTGAAGCTTGTTGGCAGTCCATCTCTAGCGTTAGAAACATTCCCAGAGCAGAAACGACGGGCAGTGTGGAAAATTGCAGGAGACGTGCGCGAGCATGGAGCGGCTTTGCTAAAGCGTACATGGGAGGCCGTTGGCTGGGAGTCAAGTGCTGAGGAGAAGCAGCGTTATGGCCTGGACAAAATGGGTGGCTATCAAGTACAGTATGTGCCTACATTGGTCAGCCCGATTGTTGAACTGTGCCTTAGTGTGCACCAGGGGCTTCGGACGACTGCTGTAGAGGTTTTGCAAACCATGATTGTCAGTGAGTGGACATTGAGCGAAGACTTGTCGGTGATCCAGACCGAGATGATCGACTGCCTTGACCGCTTCTTCAAAGACAAGCCGGTTGCTGATAGCGTTATTTACAAGAGATTCGTCTTCGAGTTGCTGGAGCGGTTTGAGCCAATGGCCGAGATGAACGACGAAGACCCGCTGTATGCTGCCACGCGCGAGTTGATGGTGACTACAGATGAGTTCCTTGACTTGCTGATTGCCGTCCATAGTAGTGAGGATACTAGCGAGGCCTCGAACCTCATCAAGCGTCTGCGACTCATGGAATTCTTGCGTGACATGCACAAGGAGGAGATCTTCGTGCGCTATGTTCACCAACTTGCAACTCTACAAGCCGAGGCACGGAATTTCACAGAAGCTGGTCTGGCACTTCGTCTGCATGCTGACCTATATGACTGGGATCCGACTCGCCAAGTCGCAAAACTGGACGACCCTGAATTCCCAGTCCAGACGCACTTTGAGCGCAAGGAACGCATCTACTTCGACATGATCAAGCACTTCGAGGAAGGTGAGGCATGGAACTCGGCTTTGGCGGCATACAAAGAACTGCACGTGCAATACGAAGAGAACGTGTTCGACTTCTCCAAGTTGGCTCGCACGCAAAGGGCCATTGCTAAGATCTATGAGACCATTGCGAAGAGTGAGCGCATAATCCCCAAATATTTCCGAGTTGTGTATAAGGGCCTGGGATTCCCCGCCAATGTGCGTGACAAAGAATATATCTATGAGGGCTCAGTTTCAGAGCGTGCTTCGGCGTTTACAGACCGCATGCAAGAGCAGTTCCCCTCGGCGCAAATTGTTACGGGTGGCGATGTCGATGAATCTGAGGGTCAATACTTGGTGATCTCCGCTGTTGCACCACACCGCAATCTTGAGCATCACGTGTTCCAGCGGGCGCGCGTGCCTGCTATCGTCCGGGACTACCTTGTATCTTCAGCACCGACCGTGTTCTCTGTGTCTCAGAAGAGACAGACGTCTGGGCCTATATCGGAACACTACGCCGAGAAGACTCTGTACACGACGGCTGAGCCGTTTCCCACTATTCTCCGCCGTAGTGAAATCGTGGCTGTCAATGACCTGCGGTTGTCGGCGCCTGAGGCTGGCCTTGAGCGTATTGTGCGTAAGACACAAGAGCTTGCTACCTCGAGAAGCGTGTATCCGAAAGCAAGGGTTCTGATGAGGAAGCTATCAAACTCATTCTAGAGACAGTTACGGCTTCGGTAACTGCCACGGAACAAAGCGTATCGTGCTATCGCCAGTTGCTACCGACTAACAGTCGCGGCAGTGGTAATAACAGTCGGGCGTCTAGCAACGATGACATGTCGATGGACGAGGAAGAAGAAGAGGAGGAAGAGGAAGAGGAAGAGGAAGAGGAGATCCAGCTTCAGCCTCGTGAAAAAGCTATCAAGATGGCGCTTGTTGACCATGCCATTATGCTGCGCAAGTGCTTATCGATGTTTTCTCGCAGTATCAACGTTGCTCTTTCGCGTAATGCTGATGATCTCCAACGACGTAAGTACTCACAAGACATTGACCTGTATATCTATCACCTATACTAACATGATTCTGTAGACTTTGACTCCACCTACGCCCCCGAAATCGAGATGTTTGCGCCCCCTCCTGCGCCCTTGCGTGATCTCACATCACCTCTCATGTCGCCTAACTGGCAACGTTCGTCGCCGACCGAGAGCTCACACGGCAACGGAAGTGCCGGCGGTCGTCGCTCAATCGACGGTGTCTCTGAAGTCACGGCTGTTGTACGCCCCGTGTCGGTTAGAGTGGGCAAGGGTGCTCGACTCAGCTTCTTCAGTGGCCGGCGTAAGACTTCTGATCCACCGGTGACGAGCCCTACTGACTTAACTTCACCGCCTCTACCAGCCATAACAAATGGCGCGCTCGCTCAGACTCTTGAGCGTGTCCGTAGTGGTACTCCTAATGGCCGCACAACACCCAATGGCGCGCGGTTGAACGGCCATGTTCGTACTGGCAGTGGTGCTCACGCTAGAAGCGGTAGCCTCGCTAACAGTCTGAATGGAAACCCGGTCATCTTTAACCCCGTTTCACCGGTCAGCTCATCGTCCATCAAGAAGCAGCGTCGCAGTTTCTTCCACGGAGGCGGTGATCTGAACCTCGTGAACAGCACACATGGCCACTCCAACTCACGGTCTCACATAGTGTCTGTTACGGCGAACAACCACGTTGATAACAACGACTTTGGACCGACGCGATCAAACACGGCACCGCCACGATCCAGCCATGACAACGGCGGCAATGAAGACTGGGTCACCGACTCGAGGCCATCAGAGGACAACGGTGCCATGCTTGCCGGAGGAGCCAAGATGAATAGCATGCGTAAGCGGCTGAGTCTCCTCAAGATTGGAAGCAGCAGCAAGAGGGCACTGGCAGCAACCGGCGGCCCTGGAGCTGGGCGCATGGGCAGCGTCGACGAAGAGTAGAGCGATTTGTCGACGGCGGCTCGAAAGCTTAGCTTTCAGAGGCCCAAGTCTAGCCAGGTGTTTGGAGACTCCGGGCAGGTTATCCGGACGACGTCGGGGTCAGTGCCGGTGCGCTGGAGCCTTGGCCGATCAGGATCCAAGTCCAAAGGCCGGCGTCTGGTTAGACGGCGCGAATGGTTGCCGTGATGATGTATGCGGTCTTCTGTCTATTCAGAAACACATTCTTATTATTTTCTTTCCTCCCATCTTTTGTTCATAATGAACAACTAACAAACACCCGCTCGTTGAACCAACTACTATTTCTATCTGCTTTTTTTGCTGCATATTTTCTACTTCGCTTCTTCCGCTCTCACTGCATCTGCATCTCTTTTGTGCTTAAAAATCAGATTCTTTGCCTCTACCTTTTTTATTCTTCATACTTTTTTTTCCATTCTTCCTTTTTGGAGATTTCCTTGTTTCTTGTTATTTGTATACCACGGCCCGGGCAAAACGACGATGATTTCATCTTGCTTTTTTATTATTTTATTTTCCTAGTTGTTTTCTT
>RHLR01000654.1:0-15794 GCA_009806335.1 Davidsoniella australis | reverse complement strand
CACTGAAGCTTCGTCCGAGGTTGAATCGCCCAATGATCTGTTGGTTTCGGAGTTCATCGAAACTACAGCTACCACTCCAGTTATCACCGCTGCACCCGAGGCTATTGAGACTGATGCTTAAATGTTATGTCCAAGAATGGCTTACGGTCAAATCAACGCCCTATATCTAATAAAATTGGAATTGAATACATAATAGTAATACGACAAAATAGTAAACGTCTGTCGATGAGTATATCTTGTCTGTCGAAACTTTAAAAAATTGAAATGGTATCATATTATATTGTGGTGCGATCTCGCCTGGATGACAGACGGCATCTTTATTTAAACATGACGGGCTATAACATCATGTCACAATATTCCATAATGCGTCACTCTCTTGTCCGACGTCCTAGAAAATCCAGCTACTTATCATTTCCAGGCAGTCGTGTATAGCCATTTGTTAAGTTCATCCATGTATAGACGTGTCTTTGCCGTAGCATCGTCGATACCAGCAGCATCAACAAATAGATTACCGATGTGAAAGTCGAAGCCATGGACAACATCGGGGACCAATAGCCACTTGACGCCCGCTTCTTCGCACTCAAAGTTGTAGCGAGGGTCATCTAGAGACAATTCGTGCTTGGTATGGGGTTCATTAGATCCGATAAGCTCGATTTCACGGTCTTCTTGTCCACTCAATTTATGGGCAAATCGTAGGCCTTCGTAGCAATGATAATCAAGCTCGGCGCCAATGATGAAAATGTGTTTCGGGAAGGCTTCGCGATCAGCAAAGTGTGGCGATATTCTGGGATCCTTGACATCTGTTCCGGGGCTGATATATGCCCATTCAAAAGCAGCTGTTAGATCCCTGAAAATGTCGCGATGTTCACCGCGAACACCAGTCAACTTGCCATCTTTATATGGTCGTTTCAGGAGCTTTTCCTCTATGCTCGTGTACATATCGAGCGAGGCATAGATAGGAATTACAGCCTTGGGTGCTGATTTATGTGCGGCGATAGTCGGATCAAGGCACATTGCTAAGGCCAAGTTTCCACCAGCACTAAAGCCACATATGGCCACCTTATCGTGATCAAGAGGTAGCGAAGGGTCCTCCATGACAGACTTGAAGAGAGCGATCACGTCATTCATAGCAGCTGGGAACGGAGCCCATGGAGCAAGCGAATAGCCGAGGGAAATCACCACAGCGTTTGACTTATTGGAAAAGATGCGGTTCCATTCGTCATCTTCGGTTGGGTCACCGACAGCCCAGCCTCCGCCATGGATTGTGAAGAGAACTGGCAGTGTGTCCGGCGAGGTAAGATCAAAGTTTGCGGGAAAGAATATGCTAGCCCAGTTGTCAGTAGGTGGAACATGCCATTGGGGGCTGCTTGTTATTATAGCAATGAGAAACAGAGAAACTATTTACCGTACTGGCTGCCGTGGCACAGCATCGTATGTCTTTATGAGATCAGGAACGTGGGGCTTAGGTTCTGGCTTGAGATATTGGCGCCAGCTATCCACCCAGCGACCATACGCTTCCGATCCAGAGAGTCCTGCAATTATGGTCGAGTACTTGAGGCACGCGGCAAGGCTTTCTTTTGGCTTGATAGATGATTTTGGAGCCATAGTGACGGGATTATCGTGAGTATGTTTCAACAGATGAGATTATCGTGAAGTGTACAAATAGTAAAGAAATCAAGCGAAGAAACGAAAAAAAAAAAAAAGGATAAGAAAACAGAAACAAAAAAAAAAGAGAAATAGAAAAGAACACTAACCAACCTCAATACTGATTGATATACATATGTACTAGTACTAAGGGTAAGGGTAAAGTAGTAAAGTAGCCATCTTATCGTGATGGAGGGCGCACGGTCAACCTTGGTTAAATTCATCATAGCGGAATGCATCAGGATCTTTTCGCATCAATATTGTGAAGGTGATAATGCACTTATATAGCTATGTAACACCTCGGTATCTAAGATACAAGCCCTGAACTAATACTAATATCCTCTTGGAACAGTATGGCTACTGCTACCTAGCATCTACCTTCAGCAAAATTCCGTGAGTCAGACACTATCATAAGCATCGGGCGGACTTCAATAGTAGGTAGTTCTTGCCCCAGCTGGATTTGAACAAACTACCTCATGCGTATCAGGATCTACTTCAGGGGATGCTTATTCTTATGCTCTTCATTTTATACGTGTTTTCTCTATCAACATTCCTTTCTCTTATTGTAAATAAAACTATCTAGCTCATGCCGGCCGTTGCAGAAAACCTTGACAGTGAAAAAAAACCAAAAAAAAAACAAATGAAGTCAATATTTTCATTTTAGAGCCGTAAACCCTAACATTCGCAAACAAGGGTAAAGTGGAGCTCTGTTTTTGAGCGCCCTTTTTTTGGTTTTTAAAAGACAATTGCCTGAATAGAACTTGTGCGTCGATGACGCATTGTTTCTATTTAGCCAGGCTTTATATTAGCTCGCTAAGGCATTCATGGATATTTCTGGGATCGAGAGTAGAATAGATTAATTCCAGGTTTTCAACTGTACTCGCAGCCTCATGCGGGGTATTAATTCAACGTCATAGTCTCTGATATCATTACCACTTTCTTCTTTCGTTAACTAGGTGAAAATCGATACCATCATCGACTCGGCGGTACGGTTACTACTAAGTAACTAACTACCTTCTAGCTAAACCGTGCCTGTAGGATCGAGCTTGTTTCTCTTGCCCTAGCTCGACCTTCGTTCCTTCCAACATTCTGTTTGGCTGTTTGGGGCAAAGTGCAATTGCATTAGGCTGTGATGTACCACTTCAACACGACGACATTGCTGATAAACACAATTATCTCGATTACCGTAACCAAAACCACGACCACAAAAACATTCGGCGAAACTATTGATTCTGCGCTTTGAGCTGCTTCGTTTCGCTTTCTGTTCCTCGCACTATCATTTACGTACTATTAGACTATTCTTTCGATCGCCACTCTGAGACGTCATCACCGCACGAAGCACAATATTGGGCTGCAGTTGGTGGAATTTCTTCACCTGCCATCATTGTCTCAACGTCATTTCTAGAGTACATACATCTATTGTAGCCTAGCTATTGCATTTTCAAGCTGTCCCTTGATGCTTGTGTACATCATCACAATCATATTGTAAGTAGTACTAGCACCTAGTGTAGTCTACTAGATCAAGTCAAACCGGCTTAGGTTGTCTAGTATACTAGTAAATGCTCATCATCGCTGCAACAAAGCGTACTATTTCATTGCATATAACATAAAGTCTTGAGCTCTGATTTATATTAACAATATATTATCTCGTTTACTATAGCACCCATCGCATCCAACGCTTGGCACATGATCGGTTCCTACAATATCTACACGTACTGAAAGAGAAGACTACCTACTCACTGCTCACTACCCAACCTCGATCGGGCCCAATGTCATTACTGGTTTGAGCAGCTGTGCCTTCTTAGAATTCCCTCAAGCGAGTTGTCGAGTTTTATTTCGGAACGTAAGCATTATATACACCTAAAACTTGGATCTTGACCCATATCCAACCATGCTCGAGGGTCTTGTCGCCGGTCTTTTGAACCGGTTCCTGGGCATGTATGTCAAAGATTTCGACCCTGGACAGTTAAAAGTCGGAATCTGGTCTGGAGATGTCAAACTTCGAGATTTAGAGCTTCGTCGTGAGGCTCTTGATCAGTTAAAACTTCCTATCAACGTCTTTGCTGGCCATCTCGGTGAACTCACCCTAGTGATTCCATGGTCAAACCTACGCGGAGCCCCCGTCAAGATCATCATTGAGGATGTCTTTTTATTAGCGTCTCCCAAAGAGCAGTCAAACTATGATGCTGATGAAGAAGACCAACGGCGCCAGCGGTTGAAAATGGAACGACTGGACTCTGCTGAAATGCTACGAGAGCGTAACCGGGAAGGTCTCAGTCAAGAAGAGGAGCAAAAAACCCAGAGCTTTACGCAAAGCTTAATCACAAAAATCATGGACAATCTTCAGATTCAAATTAAAAAGATCCATATCCGCTATGAAGATTCCATCTCCGCGCCTGGCCATCCTTTTGCCCTCGGTGTCACCTTGCAGGAGTTCAGTGCTATCACGACTGATGGAGATTGGAAACCTATGTTTGTGCAAGATTCACATGATACGACCCATAAACTAGCGTCATTAGACGCTCTCACAGTTTACTGGAATACCGATACCGAGCTGATGGGCACAGGCCGCGACTTCGACCAAGACAAAGACGAACTTTTGCCGCATCTCAGTTTTGTGGAAAGGTGCAAGACGATGATTGCAAATCACGACAATGCTTCGCGCCTCAACCACCAGTATATCCTTCGGCCCGTTTCTGGCCAAGCGAAGCTCAAGCTAGCCAAGACTGGCGACCTCTATGTACCACGATTCCACGCCGACCTATTATTCGATGAGATTGGTCTAGTCCTGGACGATGATCAGTATCGCGATGGTCTGATGATGATTGATTTATTCCATTACTTCATTCGTCACCAAGAGTACCTTCGCCACCAACCCAAGGTCCCGATCAAGCAAGACCCGCGAGCCTGGTTTCGCTTTGCTGGAAATGCGGTTTTGAACAAGATTCACGAGCGTAATCATAGGTGGTCGTGGGATTTCTTTAGAGAACGTCGAGACAACCGCTTACGATACATCGAGTTATTCAAAAGGACGAAGCAAAACTTACAACTAGAGCCTGACGAACTGGCCGATTTACAAAGTCTCGAATTCAAGCTTGACTATGAGGACTTGCGGTTTTGGAGATCCTTGGCTCGTAACCAGATGCGCAAGGAAAAAAGCCTCTTGTCCATTCAGCAACTTGAACGAAGCGCTACGCAGCCTCAACAACCACAACAACAAGGCTGGTTGGCCTGGGCATGGGGCTCGAAGCCCACCGAGGATACATGCCAAGATCCATCAGAAGAGAATACGCGCATCACAGAAGAGCAACGAAAAGAACTTTACGAAGCCATTGACTGGGATGAGCGGACAGCATTAGCGGAAGCTATCGATGCCCCTCGCGATTCTATCAAGTTGCAAGTCGAATCTTCTTTGCGGACAGGAAGTTTTACTCTTCGACAAAAGCATAGCCACACGTATCGTGAATTGATGAGTCTTCACTTCGACGCCTTCAAGGCCCGTATGCTTCAGCGACCAGATTCATTTTTGGCTCAGGTGACTCTAGGCGGTTTCCGTGTTAATGACGGCACAACTGCCAACTCCCTATATCCCGAGATCGTTCGCGTCAAGGATGCCACCCCTCAGTCCGCAAACCACCACGTCACTACTACAACAACCAATGCTGAGATGAGAGCTTCCGATCCTTTCTTCTATCTGGAAGTCGAAAACAACCCCATTGAGCGCGAAGGCGATGTGGCGCTTGTTATGAAGCTCAAACCTCTTGAAATCATCTGGAATCCCAACTTCGTAGTTAGCGTATCAGAGTTCTTCCGACCCCCAGAGCGACACATGGAATCTATCTCGGCGCTGATGGAATCCGCTGGGGCCACAGTTGAGACCTTCCGTGAACAGACTCGTGCTAGTTTGGAGTTTGCACTTGAAGAACACAAAGCTATCAATGCTAATCTTGATCTTCAAGCACCCCTCATCATAATTCCTCTCAGTATTGCTCATAGGAACTCGCAGTGCCTGATTGTCGATGCCGGCCATATCAACGTGGCATCCAAGTTAGTTGACAAAGGAACTTTGGATTTGATCCAGGCCAAGCAACGACAAGCATATACAGACGAAGATCTACGTCGCCTAGAGTCGGCCATGTATGATTCTTTCTCCGTTAAGCTTTCCTCGACACAAGTTCTTGTAGGACCGTCTATTGAAATTGCAAAGAAAGAACTAGCAGACGAGCACAACTCCCTCAAACTACATATTGTAGATCGTATCAATATCGATTTTACAGTGGAAATCTCTATCCTGCCGAAGGCCCCGAATCTTACCAAGATGAAGGTCTATGGCCATTTGCCCATGTTGCATGCTACAATCTCGGATCAGAAGTACAAGACTTTGATGAAAGCCATCGAGGTAGCTATTCCCAATTTTGAAGTCGCCCGAGAGGAATCTTCCGGCGTGTCAGCGACAGCCAATACCGGTGACGGTAAAGCTTCACGTAGAGGTAGTCATTCTTCTTTTATGTCTGCCTTGGAGCAACCAGCTTCTACATCTGTGCTCAGACCATCCCTTTTTCTTTCAGTGCCAGCACCTGCGCCAGTTATTATGGACGATGATCTCCATTTCAACGACAATGATGACGACAGCGCATCAGAATCCTCAGGCGGGTCCAAGTCGAAAGCTTCAACTCAAGTTTCGGAGCAGCTCAAGCTTCAACAACGCAACTTTCAGTTCACTTTCAAGGTTGACTTTCTCAAAGGCTCGCTTTGTCGGAGTGACCCATCTGGCCGTAAGCCAGATCAACTTCTTGTGGAAATGACAGCAGAAGACTTCAACATCCTATTCTACAACCGCCCGTACGACTTGGTCGCGCAGGTATCCCTTGGATCTGTAACTCTCGATGATTTTGTCGTAGAAGACACTCCGCCTCAGTTCAAAGCTATCGTATCATCAGGTGACAACGAAGATTTGTTACAGAATCGTAGTTTGGTGCAGATAAAATTCACCAAAGTTAGCCGCGAATCGCCCGAGTTCATGACAGTGTATGAAGGTATCGAAACTAATTTATCGGCGTCTATCTCTACTATCAACATCATAGTCACGCGGAAAACTCTCCTCACGCTACTGGATTTCGTTCTTGCTACATTTACCGACAATGGCAGCAGCCCTCCTGCGCCTACATTTCCATCTTCAATAGATTCTAATAAGCCTAGTCGCCTCGGTTTTCGCCGTCTTAGTGTCATGTCTAGCTCTAGCGATGCAAACCAACTATCGGCATTGCCTCCGACACCTGCTACTCCAGCACCTGCAGCAGGACCACCTGCTTCAATCAAGATCAAAACTGAGCTCAAGAGTATCCGCCTTATCTTCAACAATGACGGTATTCGCCTTGCCACACTGTCACTCAACCATGCCGATGTTGGCCTTGTCATGGTCGGGCCTGTCATGCGTCTCCACGCAAAGCTAGGCGATTTTAGCTTGGTTGATGATATGAATATGGGCGTTTCCGAGCGTTCACCTCTACGCCGGCTTATTTCAGTCCATGGTGACGATCTCGCCGACTTCCGATACCAGACTTTTGACGCTAATGACGTTGCGAACTTCCCTGGCTACGACTCTTCGGTGTACTTTCGAGCTGGTTCCATCAAACTCACATTTATTGAAGAGCCATTCCGCAATATCTTCGGCTTTCTTGTCAAGTTTGGGCAAATGCAATCGCTCTACAACGCTGCGCGACAAGCAGCAGCTTCGCAGGCAACTCAGATCCAGCACAGTGATTCACGTATGAAGTATGATGTGGTAATCTCGACGCCTATCGTGGCCTTCCCACGCGCTGTAAGCCCTGGAAAGCAACGGCGTGATTTACTCTTAGCTTATCTGGGTGAGATCTATGCGCAGAATAGCTTTGTTCCAGTAACCAAAGGCTCTTCCGACATTGCTACTGTCATCACTGCTGGCATTCGAAACATCCGTCTCACCTCAGACCTCAGTTACTCCGACAGTCGAAGCGAAGAACTAGAGATGATTGATCATGTGGACTTGAACTTCAAGGTCACTTCAGTAGAGCACAAACTTGGTGCTTTGCGTCCTGATATGGAAATTGAGGGTAGCATGTCTGATTTTAACCTGCGGATGACTCAGTACCAGATTAAGTTCTTGCTAGAAATCTCACGTTCAGTTCCCGCTGCATTTGCGGCTAGCGATGAAACCAACGAGATGGACTCTGGAAGCATCATCGAACCCTCTACTTCTCAGAAGCTTTCGCTTCAGTCGCCGACAGTAGCGGAGGAGGATGAGGATGATGTTGCTGTTCCCGCATCGAGTACAGCTGCTGCGATGCCGCCTGTAAGCCTAGGCCCTGAGCTTCGTACGGATGACTGTGCGTGGACTCGCTTAGATCTGGTTTTCCGTGTCAACACGGTCGGTCTAGACCTGATAATGGCTCAAGAAGATGCGCCTGTCGGTGATGTGAAAGCTGCTGCTCTCTCGCGATTTTCCCTTGACGAAAGCGAGGTCAAGTTCAAGATGGTTTCGGATGGGTCAATGGAGGCTGAACTTCTGATCCAATCGTTCACAATCCATGATCTCCGTGCCCAGGAAAAGAACAAGTTTAAGCGCATCATGTCATCACGCTCAAAGTCAGTTAAGCAACTCATGTCTACTGTCACCATTTCGGGCGGTCTGGATCGCGATATGATTGTTGTCGTGACTCTGGATAGCCCGCGCCTCATCTTTGCTCTCGACTACTTATTTGCGGTCAACAAGTTCCTCACCATTAGCCTTCAGTTGCCCCCATCGAGAATCGATGCAGATATGTGTGTTGTGTTGGATAATCGCTTGGAGTCTGACGTTGAATCTATTGCTGTTACGTCCCTAGGCCGTGTTGATGAGGGTGTAGTTTCATCTCCGCGGACAAACTCTGTTGTGCCGCCGCCGTCTTCATCCACGGTCGTCACCGGAACTAATGCTTCTGCCCCAACCCCAGCAGCTACAAATACTGCTCAGGGAACATTCAAGATGGCGTTCCGGGTTAATGTCATCGATTCGCAACTGATTCTGATTGCAGATCCGTTGACTACTAGTTCTGAAGCAATCGTTCTAGGTACACGCCAAGTTTTGTTGTCTAAGCAAAATGCCGTCACCTTCCAAGTATCTGAGGTCAGCATGTTTCTCTGCAAAATGGACCGCTTTGATTCATCTAAGCTCCGTGTGCTGGATGACTTTTCCGTACAGATGTCGCTCGATAACTCGATTCCAAACGCTACAGATATCAACCTCGCGGTCGACCCCCTTATCCTTCGTTTATCTTTCCGCGATATCTATCTTGTGCTTCAAATTCTTGCCCGTGCTTCTGAACTTTCAAACGACAATGGAAACATGGCTACTCTTGAAACCTACGATTCGCCTAGTCATGGCTCAGACACTGGTGACTCTAAGCTTGCTATTAATGTCTCTAATACATCTAACACCACGTCAAGTGGCGCCTCAACTACAGCATCATCTACTACGACAGCTAAAGTTCGAAAAGAAACAGCGCCCGTTGCAACTCCCGCTAGTTCTCAGGCAGTGATAGCCACAAAGCCCATTGAGAACCTTCGAGCCACATTCAGCGAGATCAGATTGGTTTTGATTGGCGAGGGCCACGAGCTACCGATGCTAGATACCGGTCTCAAGGGCTTTGCTGCGACTGTAGACAACTGGTCAACCGATTTGCGTGTTGCTGTCAGCATCGAAACCTATGCCAACGTTTACAACTTCTCCAAGTCTGCATGGGAGCCACTCATCGAGCCATGGCAGGCCGCTTTACGTGTCAATCGTGATACTACGACAGGCCAACTCAACATCGTTCTAGACTCAGACAAGATATTCAACGTCACTGTAACTACTGCTACGGTACAGTTGGCTATGACGTCGATGGGCATCCTGTCCAAGTATGAGAAAGAGATTGAAAAACCTCGTGGTGGTGAGGCGCCGTATCGCCTTCGCAACTACACTGGCTTTGACATCACTGTGATCTCTCAAAAGGTAACAAGCGGCAATAATAAAAGCGCATCAGAGTCTCCTGACGCTGATACCGACAATGAACAGATGCAAGCACGCTTGACTGACGGTCAGGAGACTCCGTGGAGCTTTGAGCCCTGGGAGAAGATGCGTGAAATGGTGACTACTGACGACCAGTCTACAACGGTGACTATCACACTCGAAGGTAGCGGTTTCGAGCCCATCCGCAACGTGAAATTAAACCGTGAAGGAGAGTTCATGTTTGCTCTGAGGCCACGTGTCGAGGATGTTCTGCACCGGCTTCTGGTTGAGGTAGTTTTGGAGGCTGACTATGTCAAGTATGTCACAATTCGATCACCGCTAGTCTTCGAGAACAACACCCAGATCCCGCTGGAGCTCGGCGTTTTCGATATCAGTACAGGCCATCTGCTTAAGGTTGAAAAGGTTGCCCCGGGTGCAAAGGTTCCTGCTCCTGTTGGTGCTGCGTACAGTAAATCTATACTCCTTCGTCCAGACTCGGGCTTTGGCTACGAGTGGTCTACCAAGACAGTTGGGTGGCGTGACATGATGGCTCAGCCAACACGCACTATTGTTTGCCGTGGCGACAACGGTGATTCTTTCTATTTCCAGGTAGCGGCACAGTTCGACAAGACGAACCCTCTTGTACGCAACTATCCGTACATGAAGATCAAGATATCGCCTCCTATCACACTCGAAAACCTGCTGCCCCATGACTTCAAGTACCGCATCTACGACAAACATACACAGCGAGACTGGAGCAACTTCTTGCGCAAGGGTGGCGTCAGCCCGATTCATGTAGTTGAGCTGTCGCATCTGCTTCTACTGAATATCGACATGCAAGACAGCGTTTTCAAGCCTAGCGAATTTGCCATCATCAATGAAGGTTCATTAGCGAACGAGTTCAGTCAAGAAAACCGGCTCGTCTGCCGCGATATCAAGGGCCTCAACCTCACTCTCAATCTGCTATACGAGAAGATCCCCGACGGAGGCGGTGCCTTCAAAGTCACAGTGTATACTCCATACGTGATTCTGAACAAGACAGGAATGGAGCTGCTCATCCGCGCTCGGGGCTTTATGCAAAGTGCCAAGGTTGCTGCAGGTCAAAGCCGACCGACAAACCACCAGATTGGAGCTGCTCCTGCCAACGATAACACTGGAGGCAGTACCAAGGATGACATGAAGGCCCAACCCCTCATGTTCTCATTTGGCAACGACGACCACCGCAACCGAGCTTTCCTTCGGCTTGGCAATAGCGATTGGAGCAAGCCGCAGAGCTTCGATGCAGTTGGCAGCGGCACCGAAGTTGTTCTTCCTGTCGCTGATGGTGCAGCTAAGGGACATGAGATATCCATTGGTGTGGCTGTGGAGAGTGGTGTCGGAAAGTTCCAGCTGACCAAGATCGTGACCATCTCCCCGCGCTTCATTGTCATCAACAAATTGGCCGAGGATCTCCTTGCACGAGAGCCCAGCTCCGGCGATCCATTAACTCTCAAACCACGCATGCTCGAGCCATTGAGACTAATGGGCAAGTCGGCCACCAAACAACTATGCCTATGCTTCCCAGGCCTGAACAACCCATGGTCGTCGCCTTTCAACCTTTCCGACCTTGGTACGAACCATATCAAGATCAACAAGGCCGGTCAACGCCAGAAGCTAATACGTGTAGAGATCCTCATGGAGGGGGCAACGATCTTTGTGCACCTTGTCCAAGAGACCGGAAACTGGCCATTCTCCATGCGCAACGAGAGTTCCACCGAATTCACCTTTTGGCAAGCAAACCCGTTCATCGATGAGGACGGCATCGAGATGCAGTCAGGCTGGAAACCGATCAATTACCGCCTTCCACCTCGCAGTATCATGCCATATGCCTGGGACTTCCCAGCTGCCAATGTTCGCGAAGTCATCATATGTGCCCAAGTAGGTAGTCATTCCGCCGGCGCTTCCAAAGGACTCGAACGACACGTCCAGCTGTCGGAAATCGGCACTCAGCTGCCCATGAAGTTCGGTTTGTCAAACGGCCAGCAAAATATTATCGACATATCAGTTGCCGCCGATGGCCCGACCCAAACACTCATCCTCAGCAACTACAAGCCTTCACGCAGCATGTACCGCCGCCGTGATAGCCCACGAGAACGTGCCGCACGTGGTTCTACCTCGTCCACAGGATCAGGCTCTGGGTCTGGCTTCGAAATCAAAGAGCAAGAATCCGGAATCATTTTCGGCGCTCATGTCAATCTATCGGGCATGGGTATCTCACTCATCAATAGTTCGCACAAGGAACTTGCGTACGTCACGTTCAGAGACGTCCAGCTTCGTTACACCGACTCTCAGCTGTACCAGACAGCGAGTCTTTCTGTGAAATGGATACAGATTGACAACCAGCTCTACGGCGGTGTATTCCCCATCCTGTTATACCCCAGTGTCGTCCCCAAGAAGACGAATGAAATCGATGCCCATCCATCTCTCCACATGATGTTGACGCGTGTGAAAGACGAGTCTTACGGCCTACTCTATGTCAAGTATGCCACGATTCTCCTCCAAGAAATGACAATTGAACTTGATGAGGACTTCCTATTCGCCCTGATCGAATTTGCGAGCAGTGGCACTTCCTTCTTGACAGTCGACAACACAAGCAAGGCTGGCGCTATCGCTGCTTCGGCCTCTACAGGTGTGAAACTGTGTGAAGAGAGCCTCGACATACCTCAGCCCCAGATGGAACAGGCCGGACAAGACATGTACTTCGAGGTTTTGAACATCCAGCCAATGCAACTCAACATCTCGTTCATGCGCACGCAGGTGGTCAACTCTGACTCTGATCTTGGATCTCGCAACCCACTTATGTTCTTCATCAACATGATGACCATGACGATTGGCAACGTCAATGATGCTCCCATCCGCTTCAATGCCCTTCTTCTAGAGAACGTCCGTGTTTCGGTTCCCGTTCTGATGCAGAACGTTACGAGTCACTACACTCAGGAGGCTCTCTACCAGGTTCACAAGATCCTTGGAAGTGCAGATTTCCTTGGTAACCCTGTCGGCCTGTTCAATAATATATCTTCTGGTATCACGGACATTTTCTATGAGCCGTATCAAGGGCTTATTCTCAGTGATAACCCTGAGGAGTTCACCATTGGCCTAGCCAAGGGAGCCACGAGCTTCCTCAAGAAGAGTGTCTACGGCTTCAGCGACTCGTTCAGCAAGGTGACAGGCTCGGTGGCGAAGGGGCTAGCTCTAGCGACCCTTGACAAGCAATTCCAGGACCGCCGCCGCATCTCTCGCGCCCGGAACCGGCCCAAACACGCGCTATACGGCGTGACAGCAGGCGCGAACTCACTTCTCACCAGTGTTGCCTCGGGTGTCGGCGGACTAGCCAAAAAGCCCTGGGAAGGTGCTGAGCGGGAGGGTGCCCTCGGCTTCCTCAAGGGAGTGGGCAAGGGCGTCATTGGATTTGCTACCAAGCCAGCCATTGGCGTTCTTGATTTGGCTAGCAATGTCTCTGAGGGTATCCGTAACACCACGACAGTATTTGATGGATCGGAGCTTGAGCCAGTCCGCAAGCCTCGCTTTGTTCCGACCGACGGTGTCGTACGACCATACAACGCCCGTGAAGCGCTAGGCCAGTATTGGCTCAAGCAAGTCGACAACGGCCGGTTCTTTGACGAACAATACATTGCTCACCTCGAGCTGCCACGTGAAGATTTAGTTGTCATCATCACCTTTGCGCGCATTCTGGTGGTGTGGGCACGGAAACTAAACGCCGAATGGGACATTCCGTTGAAGGAGATCCAAACCATCAGCAAAGAACGCACTGGACTGAGTGTTTCCTTGCGGGGCGGTGCCGGCGGCCCTTTCATCCCTGTTAGTGACGAAAGTGGCCGTGCTTTCCTCTACCGCATGGTGGCTGTGGCTGTAGAGGAATATAACCGCAAGTTCCGCACGCAGTAGCCGTGGAAGAAATTGCTAGTTGTGTGTATCTGTTTGAAGTATTGTTGACTGCTCTGCTTTGATTCAAGTTTGTTCTACGTATTCTTTCTTTCTTGCATTATCTCCTGTATCAGAATTTTCTGTTTATATTATCGCACTACGAGAGTTATGATCATTGTTTTAAAACTCTTTTTCTGTTCGGTTTACAGTCTACTACTCAGATGACTTCCTGTTTTTTTCACTTAGCTATGCAATCAATCGTACGCAACACTTTTGAGTTGAAATTATCATCATTATTTAGTTAGTACTTTGCTTTATTTTTTTCTAAAATAGTTCTTTATTTCCATGCATCATTTTTCATATTATAATACACAGAAGTTCTAGTTCTCATGATTATTAAATACTATAGTTAATTTGTGCCTGAAAATATATTTAAAACATGCGTCATAGAGAGGGGAATCACAAGAATGAGAGATCATTGTAAAGAGATGCAAAATAAAACAAAAAAAAAAAAAGCCAGACAGTGAAGAGGAGATAAGCCAAGGTCGAGAAGGGTTCGATCAAATCAAAAAGCCAGCACAAACAAACGTTTGTACCGTTTTGTAGTCATTAACTGACTCGTCTATTGCCGAAAGCCCTGCTTAGCTTTCATCTGCTCGATTCGTGCCTTGAGTTGGCTCGTCACTTCTGCCGCACGTTTCCAACTCTCCACGCCTCCTCCACCATTTCCGCCGTTTCCACCGCTTCCACCAGATCCTCCACTTCCGCTAACTGAGCCGCCATACCGAAGTTGAGAGTGATGCATCGAAGGCTGGTGTTCGTTCCGTTCGGCATAGCCATTGCTTCCTTGTGACCCGGTGTCATCGTTCTGGTAGTGATTGCTATACGATGATGACGGCATCTGTATCACGGACTGGCGGTATGATGCCCGCGCGGGGCTAGCCCGGCCCGAGGCCATGTTGCTTGCGCCATTGCCGTAGCCACCCAGGCTAGGGCTCAGCTTGGACCGTCCGTACATGGATTCGCTGTTTCCGTTGCCGTTGCCATTCTCCTTCTCTTCACTCATGTTGCTAGTGTAGCTGATACGCTGGTTGCCGTTGGCAGCCACACTGCCTGATCTGCTAGCGGCTTGTGAGCCTGGTCGGTTGTGGTTGTAAGTCGCGGGGCCGGGGCCAGTGCGTACTTCGTCGCGATATATTCCAGCGTCATCGTGTGTGGGAGAAGTCATACGTTCACGGTCTGTTGTCGCAGAAGATGCCTCAGTGTCAGTATTGCCGAAAGCCAAATCATGTGGTCTTTTCTTAAGACACTCACCACCAACTGGGCTGACGGCGCCACCCGGCCCTCTGAGACCTTCTGCTTGGCTCAGGGCCCGCTTGAGTCGCTCCAGCTCTCTTCTGAGCCGCTCATTGGTCTGCTCGGTCGCCTCCGCATCGCTGCGGGCCCGGACCAGCTGTGTCTCCTTGGCTTTGATGCTCAGAACATCACGAGTATGATCTTCTATCAGGCTAGCATTCTGATTCTTGAGTTCCTGTATCTCAGAGAGTAGCTTGCTACGGTCCTGCTTCATGTCATCGATGAGCCGGGAGAGTCTGTCATTTGCCACTCGCAGTTCCTCGAGCTCAGCACGTTCAATGGCCGTGAAGCCGCTTGACGGTGTGTGGATGGGTGGCGGAGTGGGCGACTCTGGAGGCATGATAGGGGCAGTAGCAGGCTTCGCAAGAGACCGGCCGGCTAGTCCTCCCCTGAGACTACGGGGTGCGGCAGCAGGTGGCGGCGGTGTCGGTTCTTCCTCTGGCTCTTCTTCTGGCATGACAGTGCAGCAGCAGTCTTGCGAGGTGATGCAAGACCGCCCGGACCGGCAAGTCTACCGCGAGTAGATTTCAGACCGCCAAGCTTGGGTGCTGCCCGTGTTCCAGCTCGTGCCGCTGGCTGTGCCGGCGGGGGGTCTGGAGATGGCATACGTGGAGCTGCTGGAGCGGCTGCCTTCTTGGGGGCTGCCTTACGGGCACCTCCGACAATCTTCTTTGGTGCCGGAGCAGCGGCCTTTGGTGCTGGTACTGGCTTTGGCTTCTCCTTGGCCTTGACTTCCGCCGTCTCGAAAAATTCCTTGATCTTGTTCTTACGGATGTCGTCCAGGCCTTCCATGTGCGGGTTCATGGCACGCTCACCAATGATCTTCATGATGGTTCCGAGAACCTCAGCACCACCAGAACGA
>RHLR01000653.1:0-15792 GCA_009806335.1 Davidsoniella australis | reverse complement strand
TACATTTCGCATCAATAGCAATAACTAGATCCTATATAAATAAAATCATCAATATGTACAGTTATCTAGAGATGAAAAGTTAAGAATTATAACTTCATCAAAGAGTTATAGACTAGCAAAAGGCCTTTTACTGTGTCTACAGTTCAGTTATAGTAGTAAACATGTATGTAGCTAGACAATAGTGAAAATGGTTAATAGCGATTTAAAGGTTGTATGACAATTAGGAATTACATCTGCAGTGCTGATATCAAGACCCTTTAGCTTCAACTGCAAAGTCAGATGCTCTGGAAAAGATAGCTATTATATTTCCGTCAAACCAGTATTGTATTACATTGTACATTTTTATAATCATGCCGATAGGTGACTTACGTCCCAGCCGTGTCATCGGGCTAGTGGAGGAACAGGTTACCAGAGGGTGATTGTGGTCCAGGCTAGGCCATCTTGCAGCCAGGAGTCGTCGTTTGTTCTCCAGAAGGAGAAGAGCAGGGGCGATTGCCGCTTCGGCATTTTCTGTTTGTGGCGAAGAAGCAGCTTTGTTCACGGAGGTGGCATTGGAGCCTGCTGGGGAGAATGGCATCAAAGGCTCCTTTGACATCCATGGTCACCAGAGTGCAGACCTTTCTCTCGCTCCAGTTCTTCTCTATATCATAGATCACACAGGCCACACGGTCTATCGCACTCCGTTTCGGGAGGGTTCCAAACTGTTGTGGATGAAGGATAGAGTTCTCAATAGACGAATGCGCGATCTTTCTAGCAATAAGCCGTTCCAGCCCTTTGCCGAGACAGGGTAGGAGGGCAATGGGTCGCCAAGAGCTGGGAAGAGATGGGTCTTTGTCGGGTTTGGGGACGACAAGTATTTCGGCAACTTTGAAGGCCGCTGGTGTCCCCATGTTATGCACAAGACAAGTTAAAGAGCAGAGTTACGAATGTCTCAAGGTCATCCCAGAGTAATTTTGTAGCACCAAAGAAGCCTAACAACATGTTGTTAGCCTTTTAAATTATCATTATGTGAGATCATGGCCGATTTCTCTCACAACTTAAACTCGTCAGGATCTATAGCTCCGAACCTTATCCACCTAACATCTAGGCATACTAATTGAAATATAGTTTGCTTGGAACTATCAAATACGCTATGTTATATCACCACCGAAGACGAACGCGGTGCTCTAGACAAGGCGGTTGCAAAGCAGCATATCGTCTAGTCATCAGAAACGTATCTCGACAATTACATTGCGAAGTCTGTGTCTGATTGTCCACTAACGCCTACGGATTAACGACAGAGTATTATAATAGTTAATGAGTAATCCCTAACATACCCTATAATAACGGTAACCTAAAACTTACCTTGGATAATTGATCATCTTGGTGATGGCTTGATCTTTGGTATAATTCCCCTTTTGAAGAACCGTTAGGCAACTTTGTGTTCTCCAGTAATATTTGCCCTTCGGGATTAACGTTTGGGCCATCAGGCTTCCAGTTGGTCGGCCTCTCAGGATTGACCTCATCCGACAAGATACTCGGCGGGAGTTTGGGAGTATACTTTTTTTCAGCCTTAATTCTCCAAGTTTCCCATATCTCGCGATGTTCGGCAAACTCTTTTTTGCGTTTCTCCAATCGAGCGGCATCTCTTTTTCTCTTTCGGCTAGAACTTACATTCTTCGAAGCTTGTTTATATATTCTCCAAGAATTACCATCATCTTCTAGCTTCTTATGTGCTGGTATAGGGAGCCTCTTTAATTTGGTCTGCTCAACAAATGGTGTGCCGTCGGCCAGTTTGGCCATATTGTTTTGATCATCTTGCGCTCTTTTCTCAATATCAGGAAAAGGTGGCACTTTGTCGACGTCTTGGCGGGCAAGAGCGCGTCTATCAATTTCGATATCATTAGGTCTACTTGACGCATTCTCAATCCCAGCCAACTTAGAAATAGTAAGGGCCGTGTTGTTATCATAGTCAAGCATGTCTTTGGGTAACTGATCTGTCGTCACCTTAGCCGTCCCAATGCCGTTCGATGGGACACAGGAGTCGGACTTTTTAGCAGCGATGTTTGGATCTCCAGTCCCTAAGGCTTGTATCTTGTTAGTGCTTATAAGGTAAGTCGAATCGACAGGCTTACCAAGATCGTGTTCTCTATCAACTTCAGAATACTTTTCACATAGAATCGGTTCTTCGAAATTTACAGAAGCCAGGGTTTCCATAGTTTGTGTTGCCTTGTTGAAACTTTTGTGAGGAGGTGGCCGAGGTGTAACATCTTCCAGAACGGACAGCATGGGGACTGAGCCACCGAAGTCTGTATCATCTCCTGCACTATCTCCATTCCCGTCTCGTAGGCTTCGTATAAGATATTCGAGGGCCTTGCGTAAATCACCATATTTGATTGCCTCAATAGTTCTTTTCTCGAAATAAGAAAGATTTTGGATCGCGACCCCACAGCCATGGCAACGTTCTTTATCCCGACTATAACGCAAAAGAGGACAATTTGGACGATGCTCTACAAAGTAAGGATACATAGTTAGTTAGTTAAGAAGACATACTTCCTTCGATCATCGATTAGATAGCAAACCTTGAAATTTTGGGTGTGATCTTTGTCGACTGTGTATGTCATCATTATGCTGAACAAAACCAACTTTATTGCTATATGACGTATATTGAACATCTTTCTGCACTCTTGGTATCATGGCTGTCGATGAGCGGTTGGTTCTTTTATGTCCATTGTGTCGCCGAGATGTCTTCGACTCGTCCAAGCGACTTGGCGCTCCAAGATTGATGTTAGGGCACTGGCTACTATGTAAATCTAAAAATGCTAGTATCAGTCTTGATTCCGAATATAGCCATAATAAAGATATACCTTCTTTGCGGCCTAGGCTCCCTTCTTGATGAGAATGATGCGAGCGGCCGCGTAGTAACTTTCGAAGATTGCATTTTTCTAGTCTCGCAAACGTTTGGTTACGTGATGCCAAGTTATCGCGGGATTTTGTGGTCTTGTTTTGTTTTGATAGTTGGTTCGATCCTAAAAACACGGTCCTCGGTCGCTGAGTCTCGTCGAAGTATGAGATATTGTCTAGGGAATATCCCTCCCGCCATTTTGCAGATGTCATGAGGAAACTCAAGTCAACGCCATCGAAACTACATGTATACAATAGCTCACGCGACAGCTTTTCATTATCTGGGGGTTTGTGGTTGCTGTTTAAGATATGATCTGGGAGCCGGTGCTTTTCAGACATCAATGGTGCTTGACTGTTCCTACTATCACTTGTCTTGTATCTATCTGGATTGAAAGCTCGTTCGTATAATAACAGGTGCTCATCAGCATCATTCGCTCTGTCTTTTCTAGGAAATTCGGTCGGTCGACGCATTAGCTTTTAGAGACGATTAATTCTTTTTTACCTGTTATACGTTGTCTCTCAAATCGGGGTTTTCTAGACCCCATAGCTATATTGAAGAGGATGTTAGTTCACATATACTATGTGCCAGTATTTACAATGACATATAGCTGGTTCACTAGATATAAGAGTAATAACAAGACATCTATACTTTCTTGTACGTATACAGAGTATATGGAAAGAAAGTATGTTACATGAGATAATACATGACTAAAATGACCACTAATTACTTATACTTCAAGATACGTAAGCCAGCAGACGTCAAACTAGCATTGAGCTCTTCGTCTTTATGATCGGTGTCGATGATCAAGTCACGGAATGTTTGAGAAATTGACATTGTACAACATACGAAGAAGCACGCACGGTAGATGTTATAAAGTTCAGATGAGATTGAAGATTCATGACGCCATTTTTGAGTTTTACATACCACCCGAACGCCGCAGGCGGTATACGCGGTCGAAATATTCCACTCCAAACTTGTTAATATACACAAATTCTTGCAATGGTTCATTGAAAGAGTCGTTGGTCAATATGTGATTCATGTTGGGTTTGATTCGTTGCCACTTGTCTCCAGTGTGCAATGTTACTCAAGGCCAACATTATAAGACTGCCAAAGATGGATCACAGCCAATCCGTCTATTCCCAGAGTCCTGGTCAGAAAATAGCAAACAAAGAAACGAAAATAGGCCCAATTTTTAACAGTAAAATGCAGGGCATGAGAAAAAAAGATTGGAAAAAAAAACGTCAAAGGGAATGAGAAACGAAGCAGTGTAGTAACGAAACATCAAGACAGGAGAAGAGTGGAAGACAGAGCCCAGAGCTCACGCTAGCATCTGTCAGTCTTTCAGGGTGCCGATAACTCATCGGTACTACTCTGAGAGAAAAAGACAAGTGCTTATTCGTACAAAAGATATCGATATACAAGAACGAGAAAAAGAGAAACATATGGTACAGCCGCCAGTATAGCGGAAGAAAAGAAGTATGACAAGGTGGATGAGAGAGGGGAGAAAAAAGTTATTACAGGTCGCGGGGGGGAAGTTGTTCAATTTCAGGAAGAAAAGCCTTCTTGGCGATCTGTAGAGTAAAATGTTAATAAGATATGAGCCAAAGAGATCGGAGATATAAGATTGAAGAGGAAAAGACATACCACCCAGATAGTAGCAGCACCAGAAACGACACCACCAGCAACCATCATAGGCTTGACACCCTTGGTACTCCGGAAAATAGCACCCGACATGAATCCAGCCAGGATAGAGTTAGCCGCATCATGCTTCCCCCGGGCGGTGCCGATCAGGGCACTGAATGTGTTGTAGATGATAGCAATCACACCTGCGGAGTTACCCAAGAACGGGCCGCGCTTAGTAACGGCGTTGAGTACCGAGTTGAGGCGTAGTCTGGGTGGCTGGCCCTCGGAACGGCGCAATCCCTCCTGCAGACCCCAAACGCCACCGAGCGTCAAGAAGCCGAGGTATGTGATACCGGTGCCGTAGCATAGGTCATCCGTGAAACCGCGCGATGGGATGACGGACTGGTTGCTGGGCAGGGTAGCGTCGTCCAGCGAAATATACTCGAGAGCGTCCTTGTCGAGGCCGGCCAGCGGGTGAAGTAGCGTGGGGTCGGCAAATGCGGAGGGCTTGAGGAACGATTCAACGCCCATGTTTTGTGTCGGGTCATACGACGTCGTGGAGGCGCTGGTGCTGGTGCTGGTGCTGGGAAAAGCCGGAGAAGGCATGGCGGGCTGCTGCGCTGGCATATGCGAGGCAACGGCCTGGGCATGCTGCTTGTCTTTGTTACCGCCGCCGGTAATGGTGTTCCATAGTGAAGGCATATTGCAAGACTAGATATTGATTATATATATGTACGTCTGTTATGTTCCAGAGGAAAGAAAAAGCAAAGCACAAGCGTAGTAACAACGAAAACGAATGCCCCGCCACAATAGTTCTGGCTGGAAGCAAATGACAAGGGTTTACGTCGGGCAAGGCAAAGAAAGAATTATCACGACTAGACTACTACCACCAACGGGCTGGAATCGGAGTTCTTAGGCGTCATCCGGCTCATATTCTTGTCGAGACGTTTCTAATGTGCAAAGAAAAATTTTGGTAGTTGGCAGCTTAAGCGCCGCCACATCAACGCCACGACATGGTGGGGCCAAAGAGGAAAAATACTGGGAGAAACATATGTGACTAAGCATTTATTAGAAAATTATGTGCTCCACTTCTAAAGCGGGTCGGGGTCTCAAACGAGTATAAATTTCTCACGACAGCGCGCACCTTTCATTTTTTTCTTTTCCTTCTCTCTTCATCATCAGTACGGGTGATTTCTGCACCGTCAAGTGAAGAAATCATTTGTCTACAACGGCGGCTCCGCTACGGCGGCTTGCTGAGGGTTGTCCATTCGATGGGTTTCCTTCCGTTCCCGGCCCTCTTGAGTAACGATTTTTCGATCACCAACCTATCAGCCACTGACGTCTGGTCTACCAGGTTCTTGACTGTGGGGTGCTCGCGACATTCCAATAGCATCGTGCAAGTTTTTATATGTATATTTTGTGCCCAGGTAGCATTGGTTTCTAGTATAGTTAGACTTCGTCGCAACTGCTCGTGCCTCTATCGTTTTTACGTCATGTCTTATCATCGTGTCTTGTCCGTCTCGTTAGCGCGACGGACGGTCCGTATCACAGGCAAGGCTTCTAAAAAAAATTAGGACGCGTTCCCGGCTGTGCAACTCCTAGGTTGACAGCTTTTGGCATGGTAATTGTCTGACAGCAATACCAAAGGCCCATGTTACAATTGGGATTTCATCTGTGTTGAATATGCTATCACAGAAAATTTGAATTTGGGGGTTCCAGTCCGTTGTTAACCCTATCCCTCGGTCGGGATGCCACGGCTAGTGTAATATAAAACTCGTTTGTAAATGACATCATGAATTGCAAATGTTCACTTAAGGTAAGAAAACAGATGTTAATATCGATAATATATAACATAACTCAAACCCCTCGGTATGTAAATAAGGATAAGGAAAGCGAATTTTGGTGTATAAACTCACACATCGAAAATAGGCAAGTGACCTCTATAACTGACCGGTGCCTATTAAGGAATTAATTGATGGCGGGATTATACAGCTATACTTGAGGATATAGTGAGAAGGAGTTTGTTGTAGTCTAGACTAATATATGACTTTAAATCTTGCACTATAAAATAATCGATGGTGCACGATAACCTGTCATGATTTAGGGGGTGTGTTTCTTGAGGCAAGTAGGGTGATAACTGGTAGATGCCGATGCATAACAACGGTCTCGGTATCTCAGAATAGACAGAGGAAGCACGGAATGATGTTGTTTGTGGTCATACAGATGGCCCCCACTAAGATTGAATCTAGTGAGCTTTTCATCGATAAAAAGTCTAAGATGAGCCTGTCTCCAGAATGGTTGTAAAATGAAATGCTTCTACCTGCTATTTAGGCTGTATAAATGGGAGTACAGTTATTATTGATAGGAAGTTGTTATCATGAATGTACACTAATTTTGTTTTGCTTTTAAATATGGCTAGAGCGATGCTGTTCAGATGAGATACTATATCATAGAGAAAGAGGCACAATAAGTTTTAAGTGTTTCATCGTAGCCACAAGCTTATTGGTCTTGATAAGTGGCACAATGACTGAAACTATTCTACAATAACTAGATGCATACTAGGAACAACAGAAAACGAGAAAATAAATGACTCGGGAAGCCAGAACTTACCTAAAAATTGCCTAGGGTTTCCGAAGTTATTAGGGTCTTTGAGGGTTTCTAGTCACTTAAGATCACTTTTTATATCTATTCTATGTGTCTATCTATGACAAATATAATTTATGATTATTAATAAAGTAATGAACAAAAATTAAGGTTTACAAAACTCTAACAGTAGAAAAAGTCAACAAAACCCTTCGAACTACTATAAATTAGTTGCCATAATATATATAGCCTATACACATATATGTATACTCTGCAATCATAATATCCAATTTTTTTTACTGACCTACTGTTTCTACAACTCCACACTTGCTAAATTTGTAAGTAAACTGTTCATACAAAACCAAGCTCTATGAAGTCCATTTGATGAATTGAGACAAAAATACAGTTATTACAAGCTGTGCAGGGATGGTTTCTAGATATTCATGTTAACAATAACCAATGTCTCTACTTTTACATTGTAAATAGTAATAATAGCAGAGCTTAGTGTGGAGGTAATCCTAGTACACATGTAATGCTTTTTTTATATATTTTATTTTTTATTTCTTGTCAGCGTACCTTTAATCATAAGAAGTTGTATGAGTACAACTAGATCTATCATAAATGAGAGGGATTACAGATATTTTGACAATACATAATAATATGTATGTATGTATGTACATACACGTAAGGATCACAGCTAAATGTTGTGACTTTGGTGAATTAAGGTACTCTTATGGTATATTTTTTAGTATTACATTTTTCCTTGGCCTACGAATGTTATAGCTACAATGCTAATAAAATGACCGGTGAATTCGCTACAAGGCTGGATTTCTTGTATGGGGATACTATAGCCGATTAGACTGTCACAATTTAAGTGTACCTATCACGAAATTAATTACATCAAAGCAGTATAACCATCTTGTTATCTAGCCTATGGCTTAGAACTACCCATCTGGGCCCCTACCCCGAAGATGAGTTTTGAGATTTTTGGGCATGTTTACAGACGTTCATCATGCAAGCCATATCTAGCGACTGGCTTTGAAATAATATGTAGCTTGTTTCGATGTAGAAGTCCTTATGGAATAAAAGCTTACCGGTGACCAATTCAGTAATAATGAGAATGATATCCGTGAATTGAATCGCAAATTGTGTTTTATGTGAGCCCATCGACCTGGAGCTGAGGCAGTACAAATGCCTTGGGATCTAAAGACCGGTCTAATCAAGATGGACTTTCCTAGCCTTGTTTTTTTCAGACTGAAAGAATGTGTAAATTTAAATCCTTCAGTTACATGTTTATCCTAGTCATCTCACAATCGAAAGAGGGATAGTTACGGCTGAGTTAATACAAATGCAACAAAACAGCTGATTCACGAATACTTGAAGGGAATACAAAGTTGATATTGGCTAGAATACTATTTATATTATATTGAGAAAGCTTATTGGGGGTAGGGGGGGTGTCTGCTGTACCTTATTACATTAAACTAAAGCAACATCACATTATTGAAAAGAATTGGATTACCAAATTTGTGCCATCTCTCACACTGTAAAAATAGGTATACTGAGTGGGAATGTACGTTATACAGGCCTGTATGTCAACCCAACTCGCCACGCCTTGTGACTACTAAAGAAATCTAATAAGCACTAGCAGGAAAGAAAGTCTATGTAGGAGTCTTTTTTTTTCCTTGGAACACTCAGTAAGAAGCCCCCAAGGCGGTAAACTTTTTACTTTTTTTTAATTCATTAATCTTATGGAGCTATAGAGCCATGAAGATGTAAGGCGGTAAACTAAAGTTGCACTTAACTACGAATATTATATGTATTTGCCTTTATCACGACATATAGTTAGTTGTATGTATATTAGGATATTTGTTGTTAAGTTCAGTCGGGTTATTTCTTTTTACTACTACTATCTATATCGGAAATTCATCCTTGTAACCGTTCTGCAGAGTTAGTGGAAACCATAAAGAGCAATAAAAAAGAAAAAACCCAAGGTGACTAAGAAAAAGCTACCAAGGCAAAAACAGCACAAAATGAAGAATAAACAACATATTTTGTACTTATACCGGTCTGTCTGTTTAATCTCCCCTCTTCACGATAAACCCTCCAATTTGCTGTGAATAAAGTCACTATAACTAACTATACGTAGCCTACATATGCGCTTCTCAAAGAGAGACCCTCCTTACAACGGGCTACGTTGATACGCGAATTCTACTTTATTTACCCCAATACATTGGTAAATTATTATAAAATAGATCTCTCTTATAATAAATAAAGAAACAAAATTGATAAATCACACAGAGGACATACCGAGTCAGCGGTTAGCGGTGTACTTCAAGTGGCGCCCAAATCATGTAAGAGGGAGATAGATTTGCTAGGATCCCGTATCGAGAATTCAACTCATCATAGGATCTCTTCTAAGACGGTCGTTTGAATTTTAGGCATTCTATTGACTTCTATCATCATAGTGTGACCGAGACACTGTTCGTTCGATAAAGACACTCCCATTGAACATTGAACGGAGGCATTATCTGTTATAGTATTCGAGAAGTTCGATGAGCTATTGATTGATACATATCTGATTTCCATGTACTAACCTGATATGGTCATGCCATAGACACAATAACTGTATATATATCGTGGCCTTCCCCTCTTCAGTTTCTGGTTCTGGTCCTCTCTTCCTCACCCAGCTTCACTGTCTTCCTCAGCACTTCTCTTTTATCTTCTTCACTATCTATTCCTCCATCTTCCGGTGTCGTCTATAGACATCAACTATATCTTTTCTTTTCAAAGCCTTGAATTCTTTTACTATCACCAAATCTTTGTCGAAAGACCATTCTATAGGTCAAAATGTTCACCATTCACGCCCCTGTTTCCGCTGCTACGGCCCAGCAGTTCACTGGTCAGACGCTGTTCAACCTGCAAAACCCGATGGCTTGGTCCAAGGATGACTTCAGTGAGCCAACCTCTTACACGCTCGAGTTCACGGAGAGCCAAATGCAAGAGATCAGTGATTCTTTGGAAGCATTCAAACGTAAGTAACAAGCCCCATCTCTATATTGGCTGCTCCTCATAGCTTAATGCTTTCGTCCTTGATCTCTCATACCGACTCCATAACTATAGTGTCCCAGATCGATGGCGCCCTTATCTCGAAGGAAAACTTTGTCCTACCCACGGTTGGGCCCATTCTGACCAAGGCTGCCGAAGACGTCTACTTTGGCCGTGGCTTCGTTGTCGTGCGTGGCCCTTCTCCCAAGTCTATGGACGCTGAAGACAATGTCCTGCTGTATCTGGGAATCAGTGCCTACATCGCTAGCCAGCGTGGCATGCAGGACTCAGCCGGTAACATGATCAGTAAGTACACTTAGGCCACACCTGACACACTTTCTCTAGATAGAATTCCTACCCATAAGCACGAAAACTATACCTTTATACCTTTGATTCGCTTAGGCTTCCACTGTCACATTCACATTCATATAACAACACACTATGTTATGTTTTCGTTTTTTGCTAAGCACCACTGAACTAACGCTCTACACGTAGCTCATCTCCGGTACCACCAGAGCGATTACGCGCCCGGAACTGGACCAACCCGGTTTTCGAACAAGCAGAGCGTAAGTTCATTTTTTTTTCGTTCATTTCCCTATTTCTTCTTATCTCATGGCTTACTGTGTGGTCGAAATTTTGCCACTGAAGCGATCCGATTCGACTATACAGCAGGGGTCGACAACACACCTTTCTTCTATGGATAATAGACACTGACACACATCTGTTTTTTCAATATAGCACTTCCATACTGACAAGGGCGCTGATGTTATAGGCCTCTACATCCGTGAGAAGGCCCCCATCGGCGGTGAGACCGTTCTTGCTTCTGTCGAAACCGTGGTCAACAAGCTCCAGACTTTGTATCCCGAGGTTTTGGAGCAGCTGATGAGCCGCCAGTGGAAGTTCCTCAAGTAAGCCACAAACTCCTCTCTCATGTCTCCCATACATTACAAGCACTCGATACTTGGGCAGTGTAGCATCATCATCCAATATCTCTTTCGTAGCCTTATGCCGCCTTCTTCGTCCCTACTGATCTAGTGACTAACGCCCTCTTCCTTCGCCTCTCTACAGCAAGGGGGCCCTCTTTCCAGCCGAAACCCGCTCTATCATCTACGAACAAGCCGGCCGTTACATCATGGACTCTTCTATGACTAGCCGTGAGATTACCGTGCTAGGTAAGACTCAGAAGAAGGCTCTCAGCATTCTCAACCGCGTTGCTGCCTCCTGCCACATTGAGATCGAACTAGCCGAAGGTGACATGCTCTTCGTCAACAACCGTGGCCTCATGCACGGCCGCAACGAATTCGAGAACGGCCGTACCGATGTTGGTACTGCTACTGGTGTCTATCAGCAGCAGCAGCAGCAGCAGCAGCAGCCGACTATCTATGGCCGCCATTACATGCGCCTGCACCTGAGAAACCAGGAACTCGCTTGGAGCCTGCCGGCTGCTTTGGCTTCGATCCAGGTCAACGTCTTTGAGACTCACGCTGACATCAAGGAACGCTGGCCTGTGTGGGATAGCGAGCAGCGGATGTTCAAGGCTGAGATCTATGACATGGCTGACTCCCACTAGATTCACTCCATAGCCTTTGGCCCTGCTTCAATATAGCTCCAGGCTGAGTGTTTGTAGCTCCCTTGGCCATCTCCTTTGCAATCGCCGCTTCGCAAGACTCGGCCTAATCGCTTTGCTTCCTTTTGTTTTTATTTCCTTTGTTTATTTGTTTATTTGTTTTGCTTTTTCTGATTTTCTTTTGCAAGTTTCAAGTTATAGATGGAAGTGAAACAAACACTTGGATAGAATTTATAGAGGGCTAGATCCTAAATCTAAAGGCCATGGTAGAAGACTTTCGCTAGATATCATATCATAACACTTCAGGGTGGTATTTGGGGACCTAGAGTTTCCTTTCCTTCTGTAATTGTTTTGTTTCTTTCTTTTCGTTGATTTCTTCTTGGGGTTCTATAGTTTTGTTTTGTTTTCTAATTTTATGTTTTTATATTATTGCGAACAGTCTCTCAATTGTGAAAAATGAAATCACTGTCTTCCTCCATCAAAGCTGCATATTGAATGAAGATCACGAATATATGACAAGAGGGAGATTTTCACCAAAACAACAATAGGATTAACAGCCATCAAACTTAGGCGCCCATGCATACATAGTTCCCTATCTTTATTGGCAAAATAAATTGATAATTAATTAGTTCGTAAGCCAACCAAACCTGATGTCTGGTCGTCAAGTTTCTATACCCAACATGAAGTAATTGATGGTACGACATGAATTGCCTAGGCCGAGTCATTTAATTGGTCGGACAGATCAAAACTGGAATACAAACCAGTTTGGACAATCGGGTCTCGCTTAAAAACGAAGAAGCTGTATTTAAACCTGATTTTCTCTATATGATTCCTTCTTTCTATGTTTCCAGCCCGTATTGTCCTTACTTGCATTTACAGAACATTATCCATGCGGAATTTCTGACATGAGAAAATCGGGAACAACGTGGTGGTGATTAAGCGTTCTTGGAAGGTGATAGCTAGCTAAGCCATATATGCCAATATTGCAGTTCAAGCTGAATATTACATGACGTCATAGACGAGTTGGGTTCTCTTTATCCACCTGGAAAAGATCTGATATCAGGCTAGATGATCATCTCAGTAGGGGCTCAATTAGTATGAAGATCGACCGCCTCGCAAGGCATACATATGTCGAAAGGTATATTTAGAACATTGTCAAGTTGGCATTGTATTTGTATCCACTCATGTGAATCCAAGTACCTTTCACTTATTGATATGTCATATTCACTAGGAGAGACGTTGCAACATATCATGTTTTTTAAGTTTTCTTTTTGAAGTATAAGCAAAGAACTGGGATATCATTTTTAGCCATGTTCGCAATCAAGCCACAAGAACCCAGGTTGAGGTCTAACGGCAAAATGAAACGACCATTAGTAGAAGAAATTATGAAAAAAGACTATATGTGAGGAGGATATATGAACACAGCAAAAAAGAAAAACTGAAAATTGAATACTCAAGTTGTGTTTTCTCGACAGTGTTCTTCCAGCAAGATAGTACACACAACGACTCCGCCCAAAACAGGATGAATGAGGATATGATGCGACGTTGAAGAGGGAAAGAAATATTAAGAAGAAAATCGGACTCATCGTTTCAATACAAGATTTTTTAAAAAAAGAAAGAGATCGTAAAGATATAAGATAAAGTGGAATATATGGCGATCAGCTTTCTTGAATCGGGAATCATAGATTCCTAATAGAAGAACGGCTGTATCACCAAGAGAGGGCAGACACTTTTGAATGATAGACCTCTCGAGACATCAAGTAGGGCCAGTAAGCTTGTCTTGAGTCTCAAACCACTAGATGCTCTCACTACGAAGCCTAGTTAAGAGAAACAAAGTATTCAAGTGAGATGGCGAAGAGTTGAAAATGAGATGTAGATGATAGTTCATAGTATTATACAGCTACTACACCACGGCCATTTTATGATAGTATGGTGATAGAAAGGTAGAAACTAGGCCCGGCGTTGTAATAGCATTGTGATAGGCTTTCTTTCCTTATCAAAGAACGAAAGCGTGAATGGTACAACTTTTGTTTAGAAGATCTTACCCTTGGTCTGGGCATCCATGTTACGGATGTTGATGTTTCTCCACATCCAGATGGAAACCAGGCACAGAGGCATGAAGCAAACACCAGCAATAACCATGTAACGCTGGGTGAGCTCGTAGGCACCGACAATGGCAGCACGGCCAGCAGTACCATCAGCATAGCCCTCCTGGACAGTAAGATCACCGTAGATGGTGCTGGCCTGGTCCTTGAGGTCATCGGGAAGCAGGCGGTACAGCTCTTTGTACAGAGTGTTGTTCCAGATACCACCGGCAATAGCAGCACCGATGGAGGCACCCAGAGAACCGAACATACCGTAGACGGCCAGAACGGAAGCAACCTCCTGGTGGGTGACGGGAACCATGACAGCTAGCTGGGCGCACATGGAGAAGACACCAGCACCAACACCGACCAGGCACTGAGTCAGAACGATCCAGCCACGGTGGGTACCGGGGGTACGGAAGGGAAGCAGCAGAGCAGTACCGATCAGCATGGTGGGAACACCAGTGTAGGCAGTCCACTTGAAGTTACCGGTGGAGGAGATGACCCAACCGGTCAGGGGAGAGATGATGGCCGAAGACAGAGAGTACGCGTTGACAACGTAACCGGCGACCGAGATGGAAAGACGGTTGACAACCTGCAAGTAGGACGAGAAGTAGGTATCCCAGCAGTAGGTGGACAGGAACATAACACCGTAAAGCAGGCACGATCCAGCAATGGTGGGATCGCGCAGGTAGCGCCAAGGCAGGAACTGGACGGGGGCGTACTTGAACTCCCAGATGTAGAAGACGGGGAAGAGGAAGAAACCGACGATGATGAAGGCAATGATGTAAGGAGTCTTCCAGCCGTTAGGAGCGTACGACACCAGAGAGAAGGGTAGCAGCAACAGGGACCAGGCGGCAATCAGCAGAAAGGTACCAATGACTGTGGGGGAGAGAACATGTTAGCACGTGCCAGATCCAAAGATTATAGGGAGTCATATGGGGAAGCTTACCATCGAACTCGGTACCGTAGTGGACAACGTTCTGCAGGAAGGTGCGGGTGCCCTTAGTCTTGGTGATGAGACCCTGCTTCTTAGCCTTGCGCTCGGAGATGAGCATCAGGGCAATGGCGGGCAGAGAGATACCGGTCAGGATGATGGCGAAAGCGCCAAAGGCCCAGCGGAAGTTCAGGTGCTCGTAGAAGAGCTCGGCAATCTTGGGACCGGCGAAAGTGGAGCAGATGGTAGGAGTGGCGTTCAGACCGAAAACGATCATACGGTTGCGCAGCGAGGTCATATCAGCCAGCATGACACTGACGACGTAGATCTGGCCGACATAACCGCACCAGTACAGGACGTGGGCAGCAACGTAGGTCTCGACGTTCTTGGCGACAGCCTTCATGATCAGACCGATGACGGTGATCAGCAGCATAGAAGAGAATGACTCGACACGGCCGAAGACGTCAGAGACCTTGGCCAGACCCAGCTGGGTGCAACCAGACAGGATGGTGGACAGAACGTCCAGAGCAGACAGCAGACCGTGGGCACCGAAGCTGGAGGTGATGTAGGAGTTCAGGGAGCTCTGAACGTAGGCCAGCAGAGCGCTGACGAAGTTGACCATCCACAGACTAGTAGGGCGTGTTAGAGACGTCGTAGCTTGGCGGGTCTAGGGTCCCTCGTCTTTCACGGGGGGGGGGGCACATGGTAGAAATCTTAGACTTACAGGAAGAACATGAGCAGCATGGTCTTGGTTCCCCAGACGGAGGCAGCGGCACGAGCGCGGATAACACTTGGATTGTCGTCCCTAGGACGTTTATGTGTTCATTGCTTACTGCTTTACTCCTTGTTAAATGCAGAAGCTCAGTCTTGGAACTCTCAAACTCGACGGAACTATCGTCGGCTTGCCTGGTGAGATCTTCAACAATGGCCTCTAGAGCTCTACAATTTCTTGCAAAGCTTTTCGAAGCTACCGTAATCAGAATATCATCAATGTATGAGAGCTGAATGCCATGAACTGGGATGGATTTGGGGATGTTGATGTGTATAAGTCTCGAATAAATCAAGAACA
>RHLR01000652.1:0-15801 GCA_009806335.1 Davidsoniella australis | reverse complement strand
CTCTGCCTCTGCCTCTGCCTCCGCACATCAGGCCACCCCTTCCAAGTACCGCAAACAATCTACGGCCAAACCCAAACGCAGCGATCGTCGAGGCTCGCTCTCAACCTCTGCTTCCACTACTCGTAGACGGAGCTCCCACATACCTAGCTCCCCCGGTATCAACGCCGGTCCATCCCACTTTCCAGTCAACGACGTACCTCCTGTCCCGCCTGTCTCGTCGAGCCATCTATCCAACTCTTCCGGTATAGCCTGGAGAAATTTCAACGGGTTCACCACCCCCAAGGCCCGATCTGGCGAAATGTCGTCTCCGACGAGTGGCCGGTGGCACGAGTCTATATCATGTGGTTATGACCACTATGATGATATCGACCCGCTCCAGCCCATTACCGAGCCTGTTCCCCAGGCTCATATCCCACAGAAGAGCCCCCCTGCCCCCATCAATGTGGCATCGCAATACCGTCATGACAGTGTCCTTTCGCCTCTCGACTCTGGAAACACCCCAACTCCATTGGGCAAATACTACCCATCTGTCTACGAGGAAAACATGAAAAACCGCAAGGCAATGACCGAGGGAGACAGCCCTGCTTCTAAAGATGTCTACTTTTCTTCCGACGACGAGCGTCCTATTCCCGCCAGTATGAACGGGAATCCGATACCAAGACATAAGTCGACGGGCCCCAAAACCCAAGAATACTATGGCGCTTCGTGGGCTCAACAAATTCAGAAAGACGAACAGTACCTGCGAATGACCCCAGTACACTCTTCTCGCACTAAAAATGACAGCCATGCTTTCAGTCTACCCTCTCGCACTCTAGATCCCGAATCACCCCGTCTTAACCCTCTCGGGAGCCCTGGTCCAGTGACTCCCATGGATCTCGAAGCCACCAACGTTGTTTCTGGTGGTTCAGCCTCTTACTTTGAACGTGGCCAAGGCCGTCTCACGCCCGCTCCAAAACGAGAGTACCGGCCGAGAACATGAGACATGAGAGATACCATATTTCTAAACAGGAATCTTAAAGGGAGGGTAGTGACGACCAGCCCCCATTGATCTATCTCACGATAATGAGTTTACTTTGTTTACATTTTTATTCCATATTTTGTACTTTATTCTTCTTCAATATAGATAGATTCTCTGGCCAAAACATGCTAAGCAATCAATGTCCTTGAAACAATATTTATTAGCCACTATCAATATCAATACATTTTTACAAACATCCATATATTTGGTATCTCTATAGTTGACATCTATGCCTTATGTAAAACACAATGTAAAAGGATTTTATTTTATTTTTACTTGGTTTGACTTGACCTGTTGTAGGCAGGCATACTATACTTTGTTCTATGTAGATTTATTTCATTACGATACGACATAATTTCATAGCTTTAGTATTGGTAAATATACGTCAAACAGTTGATACTATCATTACATATGTATATAAATGTATTTTTATAGGATCATCTCCTTGACTTATTAGCTGTAGAATCATACAATAACATAACTAGTGATATGTAAAAATTTAAAAAACAATTAAACAAAAAATTATGCTGGTTTACAATAGTTCGCAGGGAACGAGCCTCTTGCTGCTCCAATCTGGCCCTCCCACCAATCTTGATCTGTTCCCGTCTTCTTTATGATCTTGATACGGTCGCCTTGCCGGAAAGATAGATCCGTGGCGCCCTGGCCGGCGAAATCAAACTGGGCAATGACGTATTCATCGGGCATGCGCAATGTTGGCTTCTTCTTAGGAGGCGGCGGTGGAGGCTTGCGTTTGTTAAGAACCATATTTGAGCCGGGTGTTGACGCGGCACTACTGTTATATGGCGAAGACGTGGCAGCATGGGCCTGCGAGGTCGATACATGGCCAAAATACTCAGACGATGTCGAGCGTGTAATGGGTGCCCGTATGCTTCCCGGACTAGTACCTAGTCGAGCGGCAGCGGTAAAGTCTGTAGGCGCAAGAATCTGCGAGCTGCTTCCGGGCCCAGCAGTTAGTTGTGGCCGGCCCATAGGCGAGCGATCACGGGAAGCGTTGATGCTGTTATGCGACAAAGACGGACTCGGCGATGGTTGGCGCGAGCTGGATGCCGATGTGAGTTTGAGGAGGGGTTGGGACGGTGCTCGACGGCCGACTACGGAAGATGAAGAGGACGACGGTTCGCTTCCGGGAGCATCGATGTTGAGCGTTGATAGACGGCCCTTACCGATGGCGATGAAGCTGATGTTTTCGAATATATCCTGTACTGGGCGGAAGGCCTCGGTCCAGTCGGTTACGACTTGGTCCATGGGCGGTGCGGGAGACGGAAGCCCGTGGTCTTGGCAGAAGTTATGAAGAGTGGTGTAGGACATGCCCAGTAGGCGATTCTGTGTAGCGGCGAGCGAGGAGACGAGGGGCACAATAAGCGTCATGGTTGCGCCGATAACACCGGGCAGGGTGTCTTGGATATAATTGTCCATGATTGTGAATTCCTACGACGAGATATAGTTAGCAACAGGTCAGTGAATATGTCTAGCGATCAGTTTCGCATGACGGTATTTCGGGGTCGGCTCTCACCTCTTGGAAATGCGCAAGTTCCTCTTCGGCCTTTCGTAGCGCCTGATCTTCCTTGGGACTACGGCCGCCTTTCTTCTGTAGCTTGGCCAGTCTCTCCTGGCTTTTCTCATAATCCACACGCTTGCCCTCCCGCTTCTTGATAGTCTTGCGGAAGCCACCAATGTACTCGCGCGCTCTACTGGCGGGGTTGACGACACCGGCATCGAACATGGCCACCTCGTTGACGATGTCGTCCTTGAGCTCGGTGAAAACATCACGAAGCGCCGTGACCTGCGCCATCTGGTGTTCTGGCGTAGGCCGTTGTGGCCGTGAGGAGGGTGAGTCTGGCTCTGCCAAACTATCAGCCGCGGAGGAAGACGCTGTGTTGGTCATACCCATGGGTTGGTATATGGATATATACTCGGTAGCCATGCTGACCTGAGCTAGTGCCATAGCCACCCAGGCTTCGCGCAGGCTTTTGCCGTCTTCAACTAGGCGCGCAAGAAGCTTGTCGATATCCTCATACTCGCTGACGATAAAGGAGACATGGCCGCTTTCTTTCTGGCCACGGTTGATGAGCTTGCCGAATTTCTCACGGGTCGCTTGCATGGTCTGCATGGTAAGATGGCCGAAGTTATATATATATATATATATATGTCTAGTGAAGTATGTGTTCGTGTAAATTCCGAGAGAGGGGGGGGGGGGGGATTATCATCCCCAAGAGCTCGTTTAGAAGGTTATTATTAGTAGTAATGTAAAAGCTTGTAGTAGTTTTCAATTCGAACTACAAGATTGCAAATCGTTCGAGAGATGTTAAAGCATCCAGGCTCGAGGCTGGCTGGATTTTGTCTCCCTGGCTTGAGCTGAAAGATGAGCTCAGTGTGGAGAGAGAGAGAGAGAGAGAGGCGATGCAGATCTGTGGCCGTCGAAGGTACACTATGACGAATGGTTTTTCAGAGATGGAGGAGGCCGAGATGGAGTTGTCGAGTAGTAGATTCAGCGAGTAAGGTAATAGATCAGTAGATAGAAATAGATGTATCAAGTGTAGGTAAGGATAGTGTATAGTTGATGTATATATACTGCTATATGCGGTCTTAGACACAATTATTACGAAAGGACGGGATGTAGAATGTAGTGTTTAAGCTCAAAGAAAGAAGCTCGAAGAATTCGATGTGAGAATACGCCAGTGCTTGTTAATGTTTATACATGTATTATGTAGCAGTTCCCTGTCGATTTTACTCTTGAATTCTTCAAGCTGGTAACAACAACAATAGCGCTTATTTGACTGACCTTTTCAAATCTTCCACAGCTTCTGAAACTACAAGTGGCTTGTGATCTACTCGGCGGGGCTGTAATTTTGCTGTCACTTTCTTCTGATTGCTCGAAGGGTTTGTTGGCCGCCGTTCCAGAATCCCTGGAACGAAGGAATCTCCAGGGGTCTACGATTATGATATTGGAGCAGCAAGTAAGGACAAGCTTTGTCTATACAACCAGAAAACCAGAAAAAGGTGGTGGGTGGGACTATCTGCAGGCTATACATTATAGCCGCGGTTCTGAGAGTCAATGTCATTGATGATACAAATTAGTTCCAAAGATCACAGATAACTATCTCCTTTATTCTTCTTTTCGAGAAAGGCACGACGTTGCTGATAAAACAATACAAACTCTCACACCGCATTTGCTATTTATAAACATAGCATAACACATGATTCAAGGGAAAGAAAACTTAAAAAATACTCGTAAGGTCACCCACCGTGTTAGCCTCCACTATAATTTATAACTGATACGATACCGCACTTAGCCCAACCCCAACAGCATTCTTGAGAACCCACATTTACCAGACTATATCGTTTAATCGTTTAATCGTTTAATCGTTTAGCCGTCGGCTAGTGAGAAGAAAAAAGGAAACCAGCACTTATTCGCACTAATACCGAAATTAAATTGGTAGGCATATAGAGAAAGCCATGTTCCTCTGGAATCATGGTTAAAAGCAGCATGAGACATCCTCCTCTCTGTCCATGTTGAACTAATATCTCTGTCTATATTGAAGCTTGAGTCAGGTTTTTTTTTGTTTAGAATCTGTATGTACATACATATATATACTAATATATCTCCTAACAATCACAATCTCAAGAGCACGACGGCCTAAGCCCTAAGTTTACAGCGCTAGTTAGCAAACTCCTGGTTGCTTATGAGCCGCTATAACGTAGGCCCCTGTCCAGCCTCCTCAGATAGACGTGCAATATGATAAGTCTTATTAGTTTAAAAGTGTGTATGTAGTATAGATCAATAATCAAATCAAATCAAACATCAATAAACCCCCCAATGTAAAACTAGACTAACTATTGTGCATATATATATATAGTGCTAAGTATATCAAATATTAATGCTAATGGTAAAGAACAAAGGAACAAAATTACTCCTGCAAAACATATCGATTTTCCTGCCATATCAAGGTATCATTTCAGAGTGAAAAGGCTAAAATTTGATTGTCGATGGTCAGGACTTACATTTACACCCTACACTTATATCGAACTATCTATGTATAATATGTAACTAAATTAGTTGCGGGGTTTCTCGCCATTATATGAACGGCTATTGTCTTCTTTTTGTCATATCTATCCAAAGATCATTTCATGCCGAATCACAATTTTAAAGACGACAACTAGACTAGACATTTTTTTTATATCACGTGACTTGGCGCTATTGTCGTGACAGCCTACAACCAAAACGCGAGAATGTCCCCAACAAACGAGTCGCCATAATCAATTAAAGCATTTGAGCGTGAAACTCCGATCCTGCCTGCATGGGCAATAACCAACAAGCTATACTTTTGTCCTACTTTTTTTGAATGGGGAAGCAGTTTCCCCGCCAAATAGATATAATATTTATCTTCAAAAGCCTATACAGTGTTCTCCTCTATATCAACCCCTCTAAACTCAATATTTCATCTACTATCCATGCCGAATCCTTGATATTATCGATTCTAAGTTGCTATTCTTGCATCATACTCAATATGAGTAATATGAGCCGATCTTCAGCATTTGCCGATTCTGCTGGTGAGGTCATCACCGCTCCGGTTCTTGAGTTTGCTTGCCTATTCTCACATGACCTCAAGCGTAAACAAAAGCGCTGGAAGGACGGTCACGTGAAGTATCACACATTTAACAAGCGGGTTATGGTCTATGACGAGAGGGGAAATTCCATTGGTGATACACACTGGCAAGAAAGCTTCCCTATCCAGGAGGGAGAAGAACTGAACCTTGATCGGGGTGGTGTAGTGGTCCAGGTGTGCGAATGTAAGGGTTACCAAGAGCAAGACCTGACAGAACTGCTGACTCGCAGACCGAGAGTAGCACCTTCTTCGGACATTGCTAGCCCGGCACATACCACGCCACACAGGACGCCACACAGAACTCCGGCAACTGGGTTCAACCCGCCAAGGCCGTTTGCCGGACCCTCACGGACATCATCTGCGGTGCAGACCCCACTCAAAGGCCCGATAGGCCGTGCCATAGTTCCAATCCATTCTCCGTACGAAGAGCGCCGGGCTCAGCTTGCTTCTGTGCCACCGCAGCCTAAAGAATCACCACCATCTAAACGGCCACGGTATGAAAAGCAACAAAAGTCAGCCTACGCAACTAGTTTGTTTGGGGCCTCCTTGAGCTTGTCTAGTAGCGCACCTAGTATATCGTCGTCACGACAGGCTATTCCCCGTCTTCACTCGAATGCTCCGGTCACTCAACAACCCCAGTTGATCGTGTCATCGGCCCGGATTTCTTATAGAGAATCCAGGGCTCCCTCTTTCAACGAGCCACAAGATGGTGGCAGGTCAACATCAAGGTTGCAACACATATCAGCCTCTTCACGAAAGTCAAGGCCCAGTGTTGAAAACTCTCAGGATCGTGACGAATCACCGGATGTTCAAGAAATAGCACCTCGAGATACTTCCAGTAAAGCAGCTCCTCGTCTAAATGCCCCTAGACCAAGACTGAAACTACCGGCTATTACAAAACCCCTACCACCAGTGGTTGATCTTGACGACGTACCGGACAAACCACCACCACCAGTCGTAGTCGCACCGTCTTCCAATAAACGAGTACGAGGCTCTAGCAATACTCAACCCAAGCAAATAGCTATAGGGTCAGTGGCGGTACGGCCTCCATTACCATCAGTGGTACCTCATGCTACCAAACATCCAGTTAGTGCTTCAACAATAGCACGTGACATACAACAACCTATCAATCTCGCACAACGGAAATTTGCAGATGAAGTTATTCCGGAGCTTGAACCTCTCCCTCCAGCTTCTCAGCCTCGTGTTGAACTCCGTCTTCAGTCAAGGAAAAAAAAAAGAAAGGGCCTGATGATATCAGCTGCCCCGCCTCCCGTTATGCTAAGTAAAGCTCCAGTCCTAGAGCTTAAGCCCATCATGCCAGACCTCCCCAAAGACAACGAAGCAGGCGTTGCTAAGCCCAAGGCAAAACTACCATCTCCAGCACCGCAAGGAAATATAAACGATTCTTCATGTAAGATCATATCACACTATTCACTTATAGAATCGATACTTGGGGGTTTGAAGCTAACAAAAACAGCCATACATCAACAAGAGTCAGTAAAAGTAGACTCTCCGTTAGTCATTGACTCTTCGCCAGTTGAGATGGATCTGGCGTCTGAAACCAAAGGAAAGTATTTAAATCGAACCATCCAGCAAGAACGCGTAGTAGAGCCAGATTTAGCGGCAGGCATGATTACTCAAACAAAAAAAACTTTAGAGAATCTAGACTCTGCCGTCGATTCCCTTCCATTACCTGCGACTGTGCCTCCGCCTGTGCGACCCCCTTCTCCAATTATTGAAGTTGAGCCCATACAATGCCCATCACTACCATCAAGTCCTGCAGAATCGTCTGCTATATCTTCTGCTCCCGGTAAGAAGTCAATTCCAGATGAATATCGGCTGGAATCAGTCGGGAACCTTGCCCCGGTTACTAAGCCTGAGTTAGGCACCAACCCAAAGTCATCTGAAAATGATCTCACTAGTTCTCCTGATCAAGGTGATAGAAGCAACCCAGTATCTTCGAACTCGCGCGCAAAGCCACATTCTTTGGACACATATGATAAAATGGATATCGATACGATATCCAGTGATACCCCAAAATCTCCATCACGAAAACAATCACCCGAGCTTCCTTCATCGCCTGCTTCAGCCTTATCTTCTCCGAGTGTTCTCCCTGCCGATTCTTTTCGTCGGGATAGGCCATCAAGCTTGTTTTCATCACGACAACATACACAACAAGATTCGGATGATGAGATGGAAGATATATCTCAAGAGGAAATATTTGGCCAGCGGTTCCCTTTCTCAAACATACCAGTTAATCCAAACGGTGACAATGGTTCCACGTCCATATCTTCAGAGGTTCGAGATATTGAAAATGAAGATCGTACATTTCTGGGAAACACGGATACCATGGCCGTGGAACAACAAAATATAGCAAGTCCCGATGTTATTTCACGATCTTCTTCAAACCCACCTTCAGAAGCATGCGATAATATAAACATAACCATCGAAGAAGCCTCTAAGTCACCATCGGTCATCCCTCGCTCTAATGTTGAGGGCAAGTTTAACAGTCATGCAGAAGCTGAGTGTGGGAGTTTACAAGACGAAATGCAAACTACTACCAAGGAGACTGCTGAATCTCCTAAATCGACTCCTTTTCCAACTCCATCGCTCTTCAATGACGCTAGTGTGATTCATGCTGCTTTGGACTCGACTTCAGAGCCTACAATGCCACCTCCACCACTACGCGGCCCCAAAACTACCGTTGCTCGTTCTGTAGGGAATTCCGCGTCTTATATCGGTTCCATGAACTTTCACAAGCCGCAAGGGAACAATATTGTGACGGGAAATCGGACGAAAACAGGATCTGGGTCACTTGCATCCATCATTTCTAGAACCCAAGATGCCTCCCGATTCGAATCGCCTGTTCCTGTCGCTGCTCAGATGTCATTTGGTGCCAAATTCGGCGTCATAAGCGCAGCGTCTTTGATGAACGACCCAGCATATAACAAAATCGATCCTCCACCCACCCCTACACCGCAGGATCGATATAATTCCGTACCTAGCCCCATTCCCGAAGCCGAACGACCAGTCCTTGCTGCGGTTCGAAGGTTTCCTGGATTCACAAGATCCAGTGGTAACCCATGGAGCCGGGAAGCATATGATCTGTTCGGGTGGCAGAAGCCAAATGCTGCATAAATTTTGGCTTGGCTACCAATGTCATATGTCAACTCTATTACAGATCCTAGAACTCGAAGACAAAGTCTTAAGTGACTTGACTTGCATGTGGGTTTATATAACCCTATCTATTGGGCTTAACCCTACTATGTTAATCTTTAAAACTCGTACTAAGCTAAGCTGAAGACAAACAAACTATATGAAGCTATGAAACCAACCGATACGAAGGCTATTGTTACATTAGGGTGTGATATTCTACTGTACAGTAACATAAGATGATCTAATGACTGGTACATAGGCAATAGGAAATACATCTACAATTCCATAATAGGTCTAGTACGTAGACAAATAGGCAGAACTACACACAGATATTACCCGGGTACCATGGGGAACTGATATTGAGAGGCTTATGCTGTCTCGGACGGGCTGTTAAGTTATACAAGCTCTCTCATTTTACTGATGGTTGGCTGTGAAATCAGATATTGAAGGTGAGCGGTATTGACTCACTTCGGCGAACCACTTTGGGAAACAGTATATTTATGAACAAACACTGTCAGCTCACAAGGGGACTTCCAGGTACGTTGGCTTACATGATCGCGCTATTCGGGACAGTGTGCACACGGCTTTCGTCGATTAAGCATATAAACGGGCCCACTGAAACTACCCACTTAGCCAATAGGAATCCCTGCATACCGGCGAACCCAAAATGGCATAGTGGATCCTTTATTGCTGACAGGCCGGGCGCAGCAAACAAAACAGAGCACAAAGTTGTAGGCTTCAAAGCTACATGCATGACATGTAAATTTTGTACTGAAGTTTGTACTGAAGTTTGTACTGAAGTTTGTACTGTAACTCTTGTTACCAAAACCGAATTCATAGTATATTCTAACCGCCATTGGAACTATCGTTTCTTGACCTTTTTCTTCTTCTTTCTCCCGTTAATATCCATCGCCACCACATTCCCCCAGAATTGACTTCTTGCTTTGGTATCTCGTATTGCAGCTCTCGTAATTGTGACTGCCTATTCATATCCGCTCAGTCGCTTGTATACAACATACAACATCCTATCTATCAAACCGGCCCCTACGACATCTCAGCGATCTTATCTCTGAACTCCGGCCATATCGTCGTGATAGCACTTTTGCCGCCTCCCGTTGCCATATCACGGGAGCTGTTGCAAAGCGTAAGTGCTCTCTACCAGATTGATACCATCATTCAACACAGCGTAGTTTATTAACATTGTAGCAGTTTCCTTTGATTTTGCCTCTTGGTTTTATAACCAGCCTCGGTTTTCCACTTGTAGGCTGACCGTTGTTATCTCTTTCAGCGTCACTTCACTCGCCACAGCGTTAATTTCCAACACTCCAACACTCTTAAAATGAGTGCCCACTTCGATTCTTGTTCGGCTCGCACGCCAGAGATTGGCTTCTATGTTTTCCAGCCATCTCCATCTTCGCCTTTGGAGTTCAGCCCCGCTAAAGGTTCTAAGGAACTCTGCGAGCTCGTTGATGCCTACATCCCCGGCAACAAGAGCATTGCCGAAAAGACTGGCCTGGTTGCCATTGAGTTCTTCCGTGATAGCGAGTCAAGTGTCAAGTTCTTTGCCATTCCTTCTCACGCCAACATCTCCAAGTTTCCTAGCTTGTCTCCTAGTATATCTCCCCATACGCCCATTGTTGAGCCGACCTGGAGTTGGCCTTCTGCTACTTCAAGTTGCATTCAGACCCAGAATGTGCAGCGCACGCTAAGCCATACACAGCAATCATTACACAAGGCGCCCAGACCAAGAATCTCGCCTGCGGACACTAAGACTGCCATAAAAGATCTTTCTCGCCTGCCTGGAATGAAGATTCTAACCAAGGACGGTGTTGATGTCACGAACATAGCTTCACGTGGTAGCAAGACTAAGGAGCAACGAGATCATGCGCATGTCATGCGGAGAGTTGGCGCCTGTGACTCTTGCCGGCGAAAGAAGGTCCGGTGCGAGCCTAGCCACCGCACTGGAATAGCTACTGTTGCTTCTAGAAGCACGCGAGTCAAGAAGCCAAGCAGTAAAGCTGCTACATCGGCTTCTAAATCACCTGCAATCACTATATCGCCACCTTCCCAAGACTACAGTCAGCTAACGCCACCTGTTCCTGGATTGATCGACACTGGCTCAACTAGTCTAGAGGCTGATATTGACTGGACCAGCCTCTTTGCTTCGGCTGACAACATCCCCATGCCAGATATTTCAGACTTCAGCATGAACGACAACATGCTCAACTTCGGCTTTGGACTCACTACTAATATAGCCTCGCCCGCTGTGGGTTCCTCAGCGGCATCACCCAGCACTGGCACTGCTTTCACACCTAGCAGCGTATTCACTTCTGGTCCTTCGTCTCAACAAGAATACCAGAACAAACACCAGCAACTATCGCAACAATATGACCCATCCACTCTACCACACGTGAACAGCGATCCCACCTTCCTTTCGCCAATCGAGTACATTGACTTCAATCTCTTCTCACCATCTGGTAGCTTTGTCGAAGATGACGAGCAGAACATGCGTGCTTCTAATAGCCAGAGCCATCCTGGTGCTAAGACAATGGCTGACCCGCATCATCCACATCACGTCGAACATCATACTGGACCGCAGACTTCTAGGCTAGCTTCTAGTCTCGATAGCCAGTTCATTGGTGGCGTAACGCCCTACACAGCTATACCTACCAGCCTAGATGCTATTGTTTCGGACACCTTCATTGACACCAACACTTCCATGATTATCTCTCTAGACGAGGAGGCTGATGACTCTCTATTCTCCATTCCCATGTCTCCATCTCACCTTCACGCCCGACCTCGGGAACTGCTACATAGTATTGACCGCCAACTATCATCTTCAGGCACACGCCTGTCACCCTCTCAAGTACCAAGCTCGGTAGCGGTAGACTGGGCGAATCTAACGTGTGTACCTCTGCACGTAGCTGACTCTTCGGTACCTACCAATGATTTTAATCGTGACATCTTCGCTTCCGGGAGAACACTACTAAACGGTCGTCGTGGTGTACATGCCACTCGCCGTTCTGACTCTACTATCCAAGGCGCCAACGATCCGGGCGCCGTGTTGTACGGGATGGTGAACAGTGGAACAATGACCAGTTGCGTCCACACTACAGATTCTATATCCAGTCCTGTTCTTCGCACTACTCCTGACGCACCGATCTTACCTCTCCAGTTGTCCTTAGATGATGGATCGGACTCCTCCATCTGGCGCACAACCAACTCTCAAGACGATACAGCCGATGTGCTGAAGTACAACACTCACGCGCCTGTCTTTAGGGCGCATCTCAACATAGAAATAGACTGTCTTTGCCTGGATTCTGTACTGCATACTTTAGGGGTACCTTCCGCCGTGGATTCTTTAGGGGCACCTTCCACCGTGGATTATTGTCTCGACGGTCCTGTGGTGACTCCCACAACGGTAAATACGCCGGTCGAGGTGGATGTAAAGGAGTGTGGGGGAGGCGCCGGGCACGCGTCTCTTCCTGTATTCCTTTCTTCACTTGTGGCTGGCTTGGCTGTGCTGTACGGAACAATCCACCTACTGCATCAACGTACTATTGCATTGGCTATCTTCTTCGCCTTCTTTTCGGTGGTTTCTAAAGCCATCCTCCACTACATCATACTTCATGGCACATTCTCGACCTTATCTCTATCGCCATCGTCATGGAAGAGCGTCTCTTCCAAGCGCCATCCCCTGGGTAGCTTGTATGCTGCCAAGCGTGAACCTCCCATGACTCATGCTACTGCATCCGCACTTCTTTCTTTTTGAGTTTTATCCACACTCCGTTTAGCGTGTTAAGGTAGCCTCTATGGTGGCTTTTCTTTTGTACTCTTATGATGGATGATTTTTTGTTTTCATTTGTACTCAGCTTTGTTTTTTTAACTTCTAGTATATGAAGTGCATAATTTAGCTTGAAAAATATGTCGTTTGATGTTTTACCATTTTAGTTAGTTACATACTTATCAAGTATTTCATAAGTTACGCCAAAATGATTTTTTTTAATCAGTGGCTAGTCCCCCAAGGCTTGATTTACCTGAAATTTTGATACGCAAATACGTGAATGTGGCTTGCATTAGAAATGAAATTCAAATGTAAACATGCCTTATATTGGTCTTAGTAGAGAATAGCGTCGAAAGTTTACGCCATTAATTATTAGACGTTGGGATCTAGTGATGGTCACACATATATCACGTGACCCATACGTAAAATTCTTTTGCCTATAAGACCAAGTCTCTGACCCGTCGATTATTAGTGTACGACATGGCGTAAAACCAGAGTTTGGTATTAATTCAACGTGTGCCAACGCATAACATTATAGACGAAAGGGATAAATATTCCATCTTCATTTCAGTATTCATCTGTCGAGGAAGAAAAAAACCATCGGATCAACCGACGACTCTAGATATCGCTCCGCAGTCTCCTACTTAACGTTCCAAACCCTACTAGAACTCATCAAATAATCGATGACATATGGTCCCGCACTATTCATCGTAATTCATTACAATTCATATATATCTCTTCGTGCTGCGGAACATCGCGTTGCTCCGTCGGCCCGTGACCAGCTTGCCGATTTTTGTTGCGGAAGCGAATAGCTACAGTTTTGATTTTGATTTATAGGATAGGTTATAATAACAAGTGAGTTGTATATCTGCTTCAACAATAGCTTTTTAAAGCCTACTGCACAGGACTTGTATGACAAGGAACCATTGCTATCTACATATCCTCGTGTCATCAATTGTAACAAATTCTTAAATTCAGACTGAATCGCGCCCTCACTGCTACAATCACCCACCTATTCATCGTCCAGAAATTTATTGTTAACTCCCTCAAGTTGCACCTGGGATCATATCGAAAAGACTAGAAATACAGAATTTGGTGTCATATCGACCGTCTGTTTGCTACTTGATGAGCGTTTATGCTACGCCTTATTGCCTTTGAAAACCAGAGTCTGTCTTGTGTCGTCAATACGATTCTGCTCGTCTCATACGCTTCTCTCGGGTAGCCCACAGGATCTTAGATCTAGAGATCATATTTGTTTTCTCTAGGTGAGAAGCCATTCGTACTAGTCATAGGAATCAAGAAATCACTCAAGTCGCAACTACCACCTCGTAGTCAAAGACGGATTGTTTGTGTCAACAATCTCCCTCCTTTTTGTTTTGATCACTATCACCCGATTGAACCCGAAAGTGCTAGTAGAACCACTAAACATCTATCAAATGAATATGGTAACTGCCTCGAAATCATCAGACGAAATGGCGGTGATTGCTGCCACTGATGGCTCTTTTGCCATTAGTAGAAAGCACGCGTCGAGTAGTCTACAGCAACAACAACAACAACAACCCAGCCAAAAACATAGTCATCAACAACAACCAAATCAACTCTCTAGTGTCCCATCAACGTCGAGAACATCAAGATTGTCATCATCATCTGCCTCGTCGTCAGTGTCACCGCTTTCTAAAGCCCGTGGATACTTTGTGTCGGCTGCCCGGATTGTCCAGAAAGCGCCTCGCAAAGTCTTGTCGGCATTTTCACACTCCAAATCGGAATCTAGAGATTCATCGTTCGTTGACCAAATTCCCATCTCATACGCCGAATCCAAAATGCCTAAAGGTCAGGCTTTGGGTGATATCACCAACACCACTGCCACCTCCATCCGCAGTAATTTCGGCGGAAATGGTACTCCAGCCGGGTCTGCCTGTGCTAGTGGCGACGATGTGTCAGATTACATGTCTGGCCGTCCTTCATTTACCGGCAGCGCCCATTCGTTTGCCCCTCTAAGACCTCTGGTTCCCCTCGGTGAAGCCGGCCGTCCGGAGCGTAGTCCTGAGGATGACGCTATACATGAGGCCTTCACACAAGCAGCCCTTGAAATGGTAAATCTGGAACAAAAGATCCTTTGCATCGTATTACATGAAAGCTAATCTAGTTTGCTATTTATATAGGCTCGTCTTGCCCTACGCACGAACGAAACACCGGTTGGCTGTGTGCTTGTATACAATGGAAAGGTCATCGCCAAGGGCATGAATGCCACCAATGTTACCCGCAATGGCACCCGCCATGCTGAGTTCATGGCTGTATGTTCTCTTCTTAGCCAGGCAAGAGAACATGATGCCGATGTTTCTTTCACGGATGCCGCGAAGAATGCCCGTGCTTTTCATGAGAGCAATCAAGCTCGTAAGGCTGCTGAAGCCGCCGCCGCTGCAGCTGCTATGCTAGCAGCTGATAACAACTCTGATGCTCGCTCTATGACTAGCATCGCGACGACCATCTCAAGCTACACACCAAGCATATCCTCATCAGTCCAGGCAGCTACTCGTGTTAAGGTTGAGCATGAAGGTGTTAGCGAAGATGACGTCGCCAAGAGTTATCTATTCCCATACGGGCAAAAGTGGTGGCCAGGGGAAAAGTTTAACCCGCAGTTTTTCCACGAGTGCACCTTATACGTCACTGTGGAGCCATGCGTTATGTGTGCTTCTTTTCTCCGCCAGCTCGGCATCAGAAAGGTTTTCTTCGGCGCTGTCAATGACAAGTTTGGAGGCACGGGCGGTGTCTTCAACATCCACAAAAACTGCAAGAAGCTCGACAAGACCCAGTTGGCACAGGGAACTGATGGTGGTCCGGTCGGTAGAGGCTATGATGTGGAAGGTGGATGGGGGCGCGATGAAGCCGTTGCGCTACTACGCCGCTTCTATGTCCAAGAAAATGGCAGAGGTATGTTTATTTCATCCTAGGCCGTAGGGCTGTCTCTAAATCTTTACTAACTTTTTGTTTTTATCTTATAGCGCCCGTGCCCCGCAAAAAGGATGGCAGAGCAGCTCGGCTGGCGGCCCTCGAGCAGGTCAATGGCATCACTATTGGCGAAGTAGACGCCGGTATGCTTACTACTATAGATAGTACTCATCTGGCGGCCGCTAGGGCTGTCCCAAGCCACACTAAGGATAAAAAGTCCATAAAAGAAGAACAAAAGGAAGGTTGTATAGAACAACGAGTAGCTG
>RHLR01000651.1:0-15815 GCA_009806335.1 Davidsoniella australis | reverse complement strand
GCCATCTTGTATATCACTAGCGCCTTCTTCAAGATCGTCGTCATCACTTCCGCTAGTGAGCTCTTCATCTTCGGACCCGTTTTCAATGTCTTCGTCAACTTCATCAGCGCTCTCAGCATCAGCAGTTAATTGCTTTGCGCTCTTCTTCTTCGAGATTTTTTCCTCCTGTTCCTCGCTCTCGTCGCTTTCGTCGTCGTCGTTGATGTCGAGGGCTGCCATGCGATGTGGCCGTTCACTTTCGACTTGGGCCTTGATTTTGGCATACTGCTTCTTGACCTTGGCCTTGTGAATCAGGACCTGTTTTGCCTTTTCAACTGTGTTCCAATAGATAATATTAGCCAGAAAGAACATATTGAGAGCCATAAGGCTAATATTGTGAAATTGTCATACGCTTGCGCTTCCATGGTCCATCAGGAAGGTTTTGCGGGCCGACACGGAAGCCTTTCTTAGGCTTTGAGACGCCGGCACGGCCAAGAACAGCCGATTTCTTAGGGGGTGGGGGCATTTCAAGAGTAGGCGAGTATTAAAAGGCGAAAATATAAAGGGAAATGTGCTCTTATGGCTTTAAGTTGAACACAAGATAGTTATTTGCGTGTGCTGTTCTAGCGATGGAAAGCTTGTTAAGATTTATCCAAGAACGAAACTTTTTAGCGGGTCCAAACTTAACGACCGGTAACCCTTACGATATAAACCCTTACTACTACTCTATAACTTACATGCAGCGTTCGCATTGAGTAGAATATCGGCAAATGTTAAAAATAAAAAAACGCTTGTCTCACAGTCAAGATCCCAGGACTACTACATGGAAAATTACTGGGCTAAGCCGTTAAACACGGGCTAGAAGACATGGCCAGCGGCTTTATTAGTACGGAAATACAGGCCTGCCTGTCTTAAAAGGCAATCCTGATCCGGATTTACAGGGCGAATAAAAAGCCGATTAGGTAGATCATCTGAACTTAAAGGCATATTTCGCCATGGTTTCTGTTGTTCTCTTTTTTTTTTTTTCATCCCGCCATCCTGAGGCAATAAAAAAAGATGCCCAGTTTCTACCATTATGATAACTTAAGCCCGCCTCTATCGGCAAGCCAACCGGAAGCGTCTAGCGACGGCGCGGACAGGCCGACGAAGCAACTACCGAACTCGTGTGACGCAGGCGTTATTGACGGCCCGCTCGACTATCTCCCAGCAAGCCAGCGAGAAGCAATAATAGCAACAGAAACGCTCGAAGAAAGCGAGAGCGCTGGCGACCCGGAGCTTCTCTCGGCCAGTGAGCGACAGGGACTCATCCAGCGCCTGAAACTGTTGAATAATAACAACAGTAATAGTAGCGGTGGTATGCGCCGGCCACTGGAAGACCATGAGCAGGCATGTATCGACGATATGGCTGATGACGGGCTTCAGACAACAGATTCAGACACAACTTTTGATTTGGGCTCTGTGTCAGCTCTGTCGCAACAGCAGCAACGGAAAACCCCCCATTCGGCATCGTTTTCTTTTCTCGGTCCGCTAGCTGAAGATGTTGATGAAGATGAAGCCGTCGCTTCACCGCCTTCATCTATCCGTGCGCAGGCGCCCGATACGGCAGTTGCTGGAACTGTTTGCTCCGTGCAGTTGCCCCGCTCAGCGCTACATGCAGGGAATTTCGCGCCGGAGCAATTGCCGACAAGTAGACAAAAGAAGCCCCACCAGCACCGACACAGCCTGCCATTTCCGGCCCTGGCCCCGCTTCAATATCCGGTTTCGGTACCGGCATTCCAACAACGTCATCGTCGCGCAGCCTCGGCTATTACTCTCGGTGCGCCATCGGTTGGCTCTGGAAGTTCTAGATTGGTTTTCATGCCACCAACGAGTCCGTTGGCACAGAGCGAAAGTCCTGATGATCTGATGCTCGGCCATATGGTGCTGTCATCTTCGGCTCTATCCTCATCCTTTTCACACTCGGTCTCGTCATCCCGCTCCGTGCACCGGCCACGCGCATCTCTCAGCAATCTGGACCTGGCACTAGGTGAGTCGTCCTTATACAGCGCAAGCCCTTTATTCCTGCCGAGCAGCGACGCGTTCTTCTCCGGCCGATCGGACCCTAGAGCTTTGCCGTTCGCATCCTTGCCCGCTCATCTTCCGAATCTCCGCCGTCGTGCCTCCTCATCTTCAGAGTCGCTTTCCGGTCATGCTTCACTTGTTGGCTCGTATGAAGAGAGCTTGCTGCGCGGCCGCATGAGCTTTGTGCCATCCCGCTCTCTTACGTTCAATGCGCAGATCGGTGTCCTCGGTCGCGGCAGCCGGTGTAAGCAGAATCTAAGATGCCCGGCGCACGTGACGCTCCAATTTCAGGCGTTGTTTTACGACTATCCAAGTCGTGGTGAGATGAACGGCGTGGCAGCGTCAAGAGGCGCTTTGGTGAAGGGTCCTAGTCCGTATGTTGGTATGGTGGACTTGGAAAATGGGTTGCCGAATAGCGAGGAAGAAAGCAGGGCGCGGCGCAAAGCAAATGCTAGACTTGAGAACAATGCTGAAATGACGCGACGGAGTGGCGTGGATGTCGGGTCGGATATACGAGACGGAGACAACACAATAGGCTCATTCTGTCTGCGGCCGTCACGGCGCAGAACTAATGCAGCAACCTCTTCTTCTTCTTTTTCGTCTCCTTCCCCGTCTGTCCCGGCAGGCCCACGTTCCCCACCCGGTGGATCTTACCGAATCCCCGAACAAGGCCAACTCCAAATCATCATCAAGAACCCTCATAAGACCGCCATTAAGCTATTTCTCGTGCCATACGATCTGTCCGGCATGCAGGCCGGCACCAAGACGTTTATCCGTCAGCGCATCTACTCTCTCGGCCCAGAAGGTCCTTCTACTGCTTCATCTCCATTGACTCCTTCTGCTTCAACACCTAAGCCGGTTCTTCGATATCTGGCCCATCTCAATATCTGCTGCCCTTCACGAGACCGATTCTATCTCTATAAAGACTTGCGCCTTGTTTTTGCCCATAGAGTTCCAGACGGCAAAGAACATTTGCAAACTGAAACTACTTGGCCAGAACCGCGCTTCTCTGCCTATAAACCCGTCCGTGCTCTTCCTATTCCCGTCTCTCCGCGTGGAACTGTCGTGCCGCCTCCGCCACCTCTGCCACCACCACTCCCAGCCCCGGCATCAGCTTCGTCTTTATTTGATAAGGCCTCCTCCTCTTCTTCTATGACGTCCCCTTCTCAGAATGACCTTACTTCTACTGCCTCTATTGCATCTCTTATGCCACCACCAATTCCTCCAATATCGCCACATAGTGTACATACAGTCGCAGAACAAGACATCGAAACATGGGAGTATCAAAAATTAAGTCTAGAAGAACTCTCTAGCGTTGCTGCTAGTCCAGTTTCACAAAGTTTGCTTTCACAAGGTCTACGTTCTCTCGGCTCAACACCGCCTCCAGCCGAACCCTAACTTGGCCATACATTATATATTATGACTCCTTCTATCTCAATGTTCTCATGAATGCACGCTGCTCTCCAATCTTCATATGTATATATCATAGTCAGTAGTAAATCACATCTCATATAGTCATGTAATGTACATTCTTTTATAAACAGAATATGGGCTACGTCATCATCATAACTATTGTTATACAGGCAATTAATTATACAAAAAAGGTGAAAAAAGTAAAGTCCTCCTTACAAAATACTGTCATTTCAAGACATGTGATATTCATGAGCGGCCGTCATAGTATGACAGTATCAGGCAAGCAAATGTGCTTACTCGGGCTTAAGTTCAGACTTGGGTGCTGCCTCGGCGTTAGTGCTAACGTTACTGATAGCCTGTTCTCGAGCAATATCTTCCGCCTGACCCGGAGCTCCAATGATAGCATCAGCCAACTCTTCAAACTCGACATTCTCATACTGGAAGTCTTTCTTGATACGATCCTCACGCTCCTGCATGATTTCCTTCTCACCGAATAGCTCCTTTTCAATCTCAGATCCGGCATAGCGCCACGTCTTGAGTGCTTCCATGACGTTTTTGCAGTTTTCACGCACATAGACCAGCGTGGCTGCGGCGTCTGAGCTCCACGGCTCCATCTCCTTGAGTTTGTCGAGCTCGTTGACAAGTACTGCTAGAGTATAAGAAGTCGACCATAGTGTCCGTGGATTCCGTCCAGCCCAGCGAGTCTCACGGTTGAGATTACGTGTTCCACCAGTGCGTCGACGATGCGTGGCCCAGCCTCCCCAACTCTGCACCAACCGTTGCTCACAGAACGTAAAGGCTTCAATGTGTAGACCACGCTGTGCAAGTACCTGAACCATGTGGTTCCAGTTACGCCGACTGAGCAGGAAGCCGTGTGCCAGCACCTTCTTGGTGAGATTGAGCAGACCACGTGCGTCACCTTCTTGTGTGAGTACAAAGCGCATTGTCGTGAATGGCCCGTCGATTGACCACCTGTGGCCTGGGAGCACGTGAGACTCGCCCGAGGGCTCAGGAAGCTGATCAGCTACAGGCTCAGGCGCAGCTGCTTCAGCGCCAGCTTCGTCAACTTGCGTCTTGACCTGTTGATTGAATGCACTGCCTGAATCGACAGCCGATTTGAAGATTCGATCCCACGCAAGCTTGACTTTATCGTAATCGCGTGAGTTATAGTACATCCACATGACTGGTCGCAGTACAGTAGTAGGTAGTTTCGTCATCTGCGTTGCTCGTTGATATAACATGAGGAACTGCTCGGCAAGCTCCCATTCGTGCAGTGTAGTAAGAATAGTGAGACCTTTGTTTACGAGAAGGCGGTGAGCGGTCGACTGAACGTGCCACTCGGGAGAAACGCCCATGCTGGTTTGGGCCTTCTCTAAACCTTCGCGGTAATAGTTGAGGAGTGTGTTGGGGTCGCCGCCGCCGCACGGTATTTGCGTCATCCAAGGCTTCTTTGTGAACATCTCTAGCCATTGGTGCTTAGCTACCACCAAGAGCCGCAGTGTGTCGAAGTCATGAGACACATAGTATTTCTTCATCACCTCAACCATTTCAAATGTCCGCCATGGCTGGCCAGTGACATTGAAGCCGTACATGAGCAGCGCAAAGTGCGATGTCTGTGGAATCACCTGATGAGATTCTAGCGCCTGGACAAACACCTTCCACGACATTTCTGGCATGTGAGTGCGCACGAAGCCCGTCATATACGCTTGGAACGTCCTGTTGTCCCATGGGACCTTGTGCGTATGCATCAGGTTAGCAACAGCCTCAACCTCCTGAGGTTGGTTCTCCTGTGCAAAGTGCCTCATAAGCTGATTGAACATCTTGGTGTTGGCCATATTCGATGTTATGGCCCAGTCGAGTACAGCACGTGCCTGAGCTGTATGACCAGCGCTACAGAAATTGAAGATGATCATTTCGACAATGGACGCCGAGTTTTCAACTTCGATCTCCTTAGCCTGACCAAACAGCTCTAGTGCGTATTGAAGATCACCCTGTGTGCCAGCAATGCTCATCATCTTGGCGAATGTCTTGTCGTTGGGCTTCTCAATAGATGCCAAGTACATGAACATTTTGATGGCACCACGGAAATCATCAGCACGCTTGAAACCAATGATAAGATTGTTCCACAAACTAATGTCCACCTTGCCCTCTAGACGTAGTAGATCATCTAGATGCATGCGGGCTTTCTTGACGCTACCCTGCATGGCGAAAGAAATCAGCAGGTTTTTCTTGAACGTCATGCGGAGTTCCATGGGCAGCGCATGGTCGTTGATGGCCTCGTCTTCGGTGATGCCGGGGGTTGGGAGAATGCCGGAGTATTTGTGTAGTGGCTTCTGTGAAGTTTGGCCGCTGGTCCTGTGCAGTCTTGCTATGGCCATGGCATCGCTACGATGAAGCTTCCAAAGTGAGATAACACATTTAGAGTCACCGCGGCTCGCAAAAAACGACATGAATGAGAACATAAATTTGGATGGGAGGTAGCGATGAAAGCGCACCCAGTCCTCGTACACTGAGAGCACTACGTCGCCGTCGTTGATGGTTTTGCCGACTTCGTAGACACTAAGAAGGAGCTTCTCAGATGGATTGTAGTCCGTGGTTCCGCGGTAAGTCCGGTATATGACGGTAAATCCCACATAGTTGCCTTCTTTGGCTGCTCGTTCAAGGTACAGTTCGAACTGTTCCCTAGACGATGCCAGTTCGAGGAATGGCGTGGCTTGCCATGGAAGACAATATTTGAGCACTGTCTTAGATAGTTGCATGACGAGATGATGAAATCGGGGATGTAGTTGTGTATGGCGCATTTGATAACGGTAGATATAGCCTATACTTGCTACCGGTGCCCGCTTCAATGGTGGTGATAACTTTGGCTTTAAGCCATTGGACGCTTCAACTGGCTCAGAGAAGTATCCGAGGTACTTGAAGTAATCTGTGAGATGTCGGTCAAAGTTGGGGATCTTGGCAACTTCACTAAGATCTGGCGTGTCTGAACGCACATTGATCCAGGCTTGCCAGATGTTTGACAACAGCTGCCAATCTCTGAGCCAGAAGGAGTAGATCAGGAGATCTTCTAGCGGTTGTGATGATGACATTTTTGTGAGGCCCATGCAAAAGTACTCAAACGCCTTGGCTATATCTCGCAGTCTGATATATAAACGGACAGCCACCGTCGTCATCTCATCGTTGAACTGGACAAGGGGCGTAGAAGAGATTAGATACTGCATGCGATCTAGCTCTGCTGGGGAACTGCATCGAGCTAGATATAGCAACATAGGAACTCTAAGATCAGCGAGGTCTAGAGGCGAGATCCGCTGGTGAAGCTTCCACACAAGGTCTGAGTATTGGAAGTCCTCCTTGTCGATTATAAGACTGATCTGGGCGGCAGGCGACATGGTGTCGGTGATATAATGCGGCTTCTGGTCCGGGCCTGCCGGCACAACCAACTGTCCGAAAGTGCTGGCGTCAGAGTACTTCCCGTGCTCTACATCGTCGTCCTGGAGGCCGTTGAGTCGGCTGTATAATTGATAGTCGGGTGCTAGTAGCGAAGAGCTCTGTAGCATTTGCTGCAAGGGCCGGCGCAGCATCGAGTTTGGACTTCGTGCGGAGACGGTGATCCAGCGGGAAGACGCCGGTATTGACGATGTTGGGTTCGTTCGTAGAAGAAGATCCGGAAGGCCTGTTCGTATACTCTGGGTGAGCACGGTGCTGTTGTCAAGCACCGAGTTTCGTGGGTCTAATAACGAGCTGGTGGCCGGTGATACCAAGGAGACATCTCGGAGTCTCTGGCGGGCCAGTGAGAGCCATGTGGACGAAAGTTCAATGACAACACCACTGTGCTGCCAGAATAATGGCTTCAATTTACGTCGTGTCATTATGGGTCGGACTTTTATCTGGATGTTGGTGGGAGAGTACGCTGAGGCCGCAACAGAGTTGAACAGACGTCCAACTGCCCGATTCTCAGCTCCATAGGCTGCTGATGCGATGAGAGGTTCCAACATGACACCAGGCAGATCCCAGGCCCAAGGGAGACTGAGACCTATTGGAGCTTTTCTTCGGGCTATCGATCGTGGTAGACAGTTCGTGCTGTAGGAGGTGGACAACTAATTAGGGTAGCCTAGCGGCTGTCGACAAAGTAGATATATGGGAGGCTGTGCTAGAGACGGCTATATCCAACTCGGTTGGCAGATCGAATGGTCGGCGATCTAATCTATGCAGATGATATGCAGCCAGTAGTAGAGACGACAATCGTTGATCAGACCATAGAAGAGAACAAAAGAAGCAGAAAACGATAGCACCAAATAAATGAAAAGACGCCGGTATGGGAATCAATTGAGAAACAAGTAATCTATGATGAATTAGACAAAGGAAAAGAAGATGATGAGCTCTGCAGCCACGATCATTTGTGTTTATGCCGACGATGGACGTTTGGTGATCATTTTGAAAGCGGCAGTTAGTTCGCCTTTTTTTCTGTAATTTTTTTTGGCTTGATTCCTTTTGCGGCTGCTGATTTTCCCGTTAGCCTAAAAGAGAAATAAAATATTATAAAAAATCACAGGCTTGTTCCTTAGTCTTTAGTTCGCTGCAACAAGCCTACAAACATCGTGCCATTTTAGCACAATAAGCCAGTAAACACTATGCCGGCCTTTTCTTTCTTCCTTGTCACCGACTTAGCGGCCCACTCACTGTCAGAGTTTTTCTGTTGGCGCCACAATTGACTAGAGCCTCACTTCAGAGCTTCAACGCCACAAGTGTTCCGCGCTCTTGGTGGGGTTAATCCCAAGTGAATGGTGACACAAGTACTAGAACCATGCTAACCCTAACTGTGCCGCAGAGAGCTACTTTGCTGTTCTGTTTTGCTAGACTCCCCGCCAAATACTCATGATATCTACTGTATACTACAGTCGCGATACTACCCTCCACTCTTCGAACAGTTCGATCCGACTAGTCAGCCGTCTTGCTTTCGACACACCTTTACCTATTCCGGTCCGGCACCATGGAAATAACCAAGTTTGTGACCGACAGTCGCCAGCAGGCTCTGCTGTACGGCGATCATGCCTCCTATCAGGCTGCCCTGGGACGTCGCTTGCTCGGCTGTCGCAAGAAGCTAGGCATTGTGACTAAATCTCGTAGCAAGTTCCGCGTCAAGAAGGAGATTACGGCTGAAGACATTGCCCAAGATATTGAGTACGCCACCCTATCCAGCGGCCAAGTCCGCATTCCTAATCGACTAATATATCCAGCCGTGCAACCTTTACTAACATGCTAACTATCGCTAGATATGCTTACCTCGGTATCATTACCAGCGAGCGGGCCTGGGCTCAAGCCATTGGCATAAAAACCCAGCACTCCGTCGATTCCAAAGGCCTCACCAACAAGGCCCGCACTCACATAATTTCACGCCTACACCATGCCACCCTTTCTGCTAACCAGGTCTACACTGGCCTGCTGGCCCGTGACGAAGCCAAGCTGACCTCCGCTGTGCTCGAGGCCTTTGCCTACAGCCATATGATTTCCGCTACAAAGCAGTTTGAACGCCGCAAGTGGGAGCAGAGTCTCACACACTATGCGCTTTCCCGCTGCGTTTACATGGCGTTGCTGACACAGTCAAAGAACGACATCTTCAAAGACTTAGTTATTGACACTCTAGACCCGAACATCCGCTATGCCGCCTATCAGCTCAAGGTTCCACGCACCTTGCCCATCGATGTCATCGTACGCAAGTACTTCCCGGTCTCTCATAACGAGGAGATCACTAGCAAAATCAACTCCATCGACCCCTCGATCCTCAAGACTACCGATGTAGAGATGGCTGACGCACCCACAACTGCCCCTGCCGCTTCTGCCGATGAGAGTCCCAAGACTATCTCATGGCGCTCCCGTGAAGTGCCCATCGAAGACGGTGCTATCACTCAGGCGTGGGGTCGTGTGCAGTCTAGCAAAACTGCTTTGCCTGATCTTCTATCCGCTGCTCTAGTTCCACGTGATCAGGCCGGTGCCTACGACGATATCCTCGCTGCCACCCAGGACGCCGTTGATGCCACCAAGCAGGCCATTGACGAGCTACGGGCCGAAGGTGTCCCGCAAAGCGACTCTCGCATGCAAGCTTTACAAATCACCCGTACCGCTATCAACTACGAGATGATTAGTTGGCAGATTGGTCGCAACCGCGTGCTCACTGGTCAGGCTGATGGAACTACCGAGGAGTACTCTGAGCTTTCGCGGCGGCAGCTCAAGCAGCTGCGCTCAAAGGAGCCCACGAAGGATGCTAATATAGACACCTCAAATGAGGAAAAGCCAGGCCGCAAACTAACGAAACTCAAGGAACGGACGGCGCTATATGATGGTATACTGCGTAGTTTGACGCAGATCTGCGAGTTACCCGGTGTAGCTGCTGACGAAGCTCTCAGTGCCCGTCTAGCTGTCTACACCTCATACTTCACCGCCCTCAAGGCTCTCGCCGTCGCTCGCTCACACGCCATCGTAGGCTCCAACGCCAACGCTTTAGCACTTCTCGACTTTGCCCTCAACAAAGTCTCCGGCAACGCCACATCAGCTCTTTTCGAAGATGAGGATTCCGCATTGTCTGGCTTAAACAGACCTGATGCGCCACCAAATACTCATGTGCAGCCTACGCAATACACTTCTCTGCGTCTACTTCTTAGCCACCAAGTGCTGCGTTTCCGTGCCATGGTACACATTGAGCAGATTCGCCTAGCCAACAGTGGATCGAGTGAGATCATGGAGCAGCTGGTAGCTCAGGGTATCGAAGATAAGAAGCTTCCGCTAGTAGAGACATTAGGAGAGTACCCCTCCGAAGGTGCCGATCTCAAGAACTTGGTTACCTACCCCCCACAAGCAATTCTGATTCCGGCGAAGCCAATCTTCCTCGATGTAGCCTGGAATTACATTGATTACCCGGGTAGAGAGCGCGTGCAGTCCAGTTCCGGAGTGGCTACCGCTGGTGACGGACAGCAACAGAAGAAGGGTTGGTTTGGTTTCGGACGGTAAAGCAAAATCTGTCTTTTTTTATATCTTCACTTTGCTTTAGATCATACTAGGGAAAAGAAATACGGAACACATGGAATTCATTAAAATGAGTATATATTTCACGATATTGAAATGTATATATAATTCTAAGCTCAAGCCTGTTTTGTTTTTGAATGATGTGCATTTGGCAAAACATTATGAACTAGAGGGACGACATCGGTCAACTGGATTGCATGAACAATCTTCATTATACTCGGGCAGAAGACTTTAGCATCACCTTCAGCGACACATGGCAATATTAGTACATCACAATAGACACATGTAAAGTATGTGTCAGGATGAGTACAAGAAAATAGTGTTGATTTTTTTACTATAATTATTCTACGCTAAATCTCTTGTTGGAATGCTATAAAAAAAGACATGATGCCACACTTTTTTTAATGCGCATCTTTTAGCCTGTAGATAGATATATTGCAGGTCGATGGTACTTGGCTATCACCAAATCTCTTGTTTTCTGAGTAGTTGGTCCTAAAAAGAAACAAGAGATTTGGGCCTAGCTTTCCCCAAAATTCTGATGCAGCTCGTTTGTCGTAGACATGCTAGAAAATCAACCTGTATCCACATAGAACCTATAAAAATCCAAGCACACGCCGGTGATATGAAAAAAGAAAATAAATAAAACAAAGTGAACAGAAACAGAAAAAAAGAAACATTGCTTTGTTGGGAATGTTGTACAGAGGGGAGAGAGGAAATGTTGTACAGGGAGAAGGGGGGAAAAGAATACAAAGAAGTTAATATGACAATGGGATAAAGAAGATAAGGAAAGCCAATGTATCATTTTATTAGCTCCTTAAGGCTTCTTCTCACCCTCACCGCTGTTCTTGTCCTCGGAAGGAGGAGTCTGCTGCTGCTCGCTGGAGGTGCGGGCCTTGTGCATCTTATCGAACAGGTTCAGGGAGGCGACCTGCAGAGCATCGGTCTTCTCCTTGATATCCTGAGCGGTAGCAGTGCCCTCGCCAGCCTGGCTCTTAGAGATGAACTCACGTAGAGAAGCAATCTTCTCGCGGATGCCATCAGCCTCGGTCTTGTCCAGCTTGTCGGCGTGGTCGTTCAGGGCCTTCTCGGTGTCGTTGAGCATACCGTCAGCACGGTTGGCAGCCTCGATGGAAGACTTGCGCTCCTTGTCCTGCTCAGCGTACTTCTCGGAGTCCTCAACCATGCGCTCGATCTCAGAGTCGGACAGACCAGAGCCGGAGGCAATGGTGATCGACTGATCCGTGTTGGTAGACTTGTCCTTGGCGTGAACGTGGACAATGGAATCGGCGTCAATGTCGAAGGTGACCTCGATCTGGGGGACACCACGGTGGGCGGGGGGGATACCAACCAGCTGGAAGTTGCCCAGCAGCTTGTTGTCCTTGACCAGCTCACGCTCACCCTGGAAGACCTTGATCTCGACAGCAGTCTGGAAGTCGGCGGCAGTGGAGAAGACCTGAGACTTCTTGGTGGGGATAGTGGTGTTGCGATTGATCAGACGAGTGAAGACACCACCCAGGGTCTCAATACCCAGAGACAGGGGAGTGACATCCAGCAGCAGCAGATCCTTGACCTCACCGGACAGGACGGCACCCTGAATAGCGGCACCGATGGCAACAGCCTCGTCGGGGTTGACAGACTTGGCAGGGTCACGGCCGAAGATCGACTTGACGGACTCGGCAACCTTGGGCATGCGAGTCATACCACCGACCAGGATAACCTCCTGGATATCCTTAGACTGAAGACCTGCATCTTTCAGAGCCTTGCGAACGGGCTCGATGGTGCGCTGGATGAGGGGGTCGACCAGCTTCTCAAGCTGGGCACGGGTCATCTTCAGATTGATGTGCTTGGGGCCAGAAGCATCAGCAGTGATAAAAGGTAGGTTGATATCGGTCTGCAGAGAAGAAGATAGCTCAATCTTGGCCTTCTCAGCAGCCTCGCGGATACGCTGGATAGCCATGCGGTCGTTGGACAGATCAATGTTGGACTCCTTCTTGAACTGTTGGACCAGGTGGCGAACCAGAGTGATATCGAAATCCTCACCACCCAGGTGGGTATCACCGTTGGTGGACTTGACCTCGAACACACCGGACTGGATCTCCAGAACGGAGATATCGAAGGTACCACCACCCAGATCATAGACAGCGACGACACGGTCAGCCTCCTTGTCCAGACCGTAAGCCAGGGCGGCAGCGGTAGGCTCGTTAACGACACGCAGAACGTTCAGGCCAGAAATCTGACCAGCATCCTTGGTAGCCTGACGCTGGGAGTCGTTGAAATAGGCGGGAACGGTAACGACGGCGTTCTTGACAGGCTTGGACAGGTAAGCCTCGGCGGTCTCCTTCATCTTGTTCAGGACGAAACCACCAATTTGAGAAGGGGAGTACTTCTGGTCGCGGGCAGACACCCAGGCGTCACCGTTGGTGTGCTGGACGATCTTGTAGGGGACCTCCTTCAGATCACGCTGGACCTCGTTGTCGGTGAACTTGCGACCGATTAGACGCTTAGTAGCAAACAGAGTGTTCTCGGGGTTGACGACGGCCTGGCGCTTGGCGGCAACACCAACTAGACGCTCGCCATCCTTGGAGAAGGCGACGACGGAGGGTGTGGTACGAGCACCTGTGAGGGGGAGAGATTGTTAGGCAATTATTTGACGAAAGTTGGCAATGGCTCCAAGGTTTCTAGTAGACCCAAAATATAAGGCAAATTGAATACATACCTTCGGAGTTCTCGATAATCTTAGGGGTTTTGCCCTCCATGACGGCAACGGCGGAGTTGGTAGTACCTATATATGAAGCATTAGTAACTAGAAGTCGTCTAAGGGACAGACTATTTCAAGAGCCAACATACCCAGATCGATACCGATGACAGTGCCAGTGACCTTGCCATCAGTAGACTCGTAGCGGGCAAACTGAGAGGAGATGGGAGAGCGGACCACACGGCCAACGCGGGCCATGGGGATAGCCCGGGGAAGCTATTAATATTTGTCAGTATGGCCTCAAAACATCATATATGGCGATAGCCTCGCTGATAAAACTATAGATCTCAGTCTAGACATCTCAAGAGACACCTAGATAGAGATACAGATGTTCAGTTAAAGCAGAAATTTGACTTACGGCTCTAGACAAACGTGAAGCGAACATTTTTGTGTGGGGGGTATAAAGAAAAGAAATAACACAATCAAGAAGAAGGTGGAACCGGCAAAAATTGCAGAATATGTCCCAGAAACAAGCGCAACTCTTTCAGAAATTCCCAATAAAACGAGACTCGAAAAAAGAAATCACGAACAAGTCACGATAAATGGTTATGACGAGGTGGAAGATGAAGAGAAAAAAAAGTTCGAGATCGGACGCTAGAGTAAAAAAAAACTGGAGACCGACAAATTTTATGGCGATGCGGCGCTTCTTTTTACTGGCTGACGTCGAATTTTGAGATCCACAGAATAGGCCCGGCTTTACTTCCTTCAACTTGGTAGCTACTAGAAAATTCTGTGGCCCTACAGAAACTCAAGGAATCAATAGGTAGAAATTCCCACCATTGGCTTGATTTTGAAGTAGAGCAACGTTTTAGTGGGCATATCTAATCCTCGGCGGGCGCTCGGTTAAATCGGCGTTTAGCTAGGGTTAAGGGTCTATCAATAGCACGTGATTGTTATCGTCGAGCAAAAGACAAGATGGCTACGCCCCCCCGCTTCGTGAGAGGACGCAACCAGTAAGAGCCAAAGGTAAAAACTTTGAAAAATGCGCCGCAAGCCAACTAAAGCCACAACATTTAGCTAAGATCTTTACAATACATGTACTACTAAAACGCACATATTCACAGCTCTATAGCTCTATAAGATTAATGAATTAAAAAAAAAGGAAAAACCCCCAATTAAAACACTCTCATTCACCTACATTCATTGGAGGTAACTATTCGGGCGGCAAATTAGAAGATAATTAGTATTATTATTCATGTAGACTCACTAGCACTAAAATAAGAGATAAGAAAATATATTTCAATGAAAACGGAAAGCAATTACTAAAGTCTGACCATGGTGTGATATAACTTGATAATTTTGTCAAGTAGTAAGGTAAAAGGGTTTGTCATAGCCAACATCGATGTTTACTTGGTAGTCAGTGCAGCTAGGAATTAAAAACAATTAAAAAGCTAAGTCCAAGATCAAGAAGTAGCAAAATGTGGAAGTGGCTATTATATCTGGAGTCTTCAATATATCTATTAGTTGGTTCTTAATCACTTCTAAATCGAGGTTGAAGTCCATCAAGCACTAGAAGGCAAAAACTCAGACTAATGGCCAAAATCAAAAAGGATTTACATAAATCGTGGTAGGATGTAGTTATCATGAGAATTCTGGAAATATGGAAAAGGAACATTGAGACTCGAGTTATCACGGATATATTTGCTTAATTATTTTCCTTCATTCCAAGTCCAAAAAGGAATAACCATAATACAAAGAGGGCACAAAGCAATACAATAGCCTGTGATCCAATTCGTACGTTTTACCATATCGAAACCCCGATATCTGGAAATGAAAATGGACATAGCATGGAAGCACCAGAAAAGGGGTGGTTTTTTTCTTCTGATTGGTTAGATCCTGTAAAGTAAAAGCAGAAGAGACCAGGCAATTGTGAATAAGCATATCAAGGTTAGCTTTATAGGCCAGCTCAGTACAGAAAAAGGTTGCATCAATGTATAGAAGATTACATTAGAAGTAAGATCAGTATTAGCAAATAAGAACTATGTATGATATTAGAATAACTACTGACTACCAAACAACTAAAGGCTTAATATATCAAATTTACACATGAGCTTGTTCAAGATACAATCGCTTAGAGTTCTGGTCCAATTCAGCACCAATCAATGGCCTCTTTCTCAAAGGTGGCCGATCCTGAATCTTAGCCATATCAAAATCAATGATCATTAACTTCCCTGTTTGAGAGTCTTGGAGAATATTTCTCTCTTCAAGATCTCCATGTTCAATACCACACTCTGCCATTTGTGAAACCATATCTCTAAGATGATTATAACCTCCCTTTGGCAATTCTGTGATAGACTCGCCAGCATAAGCAAGTAGAAGAACATGCTTATAACCATGAAACACCAAAGGAATCTCCATCTTCAACGTAATGCTCCCAAGACAAACAGGAACTACATTTCCTTGGAGACTCCTTGGTTTTGAATAAACAATGAGCTCCTTTTGAAGTAGCCATGTATCCTGACTCTCAATGCCTTTGCCAACTAATGTATAGCCATATGGATACACCGTGAGCTTGAACAAGACCCCAACAGCACCATGTTTATCCAGATCTTCACAGCCATTATCGAGATTTGTATCCATTTGGATC